>PVLA01006267.1:0-127532 GCA_004027455.1 Hydrochoerus hydrochaeris
AAAAAAAAAAAAAAAAAAAGACCCGAAGATCTTTGATTAATTACCAACACAGAAACTGGCAGATCTTCTTTTAAGCTAAACCAATTTACCTGTATGCCCCAAGGGAAAACCACACTAGTAAGTCTACAAACTATGAAGTTTGGTTTAGCCTTGAATTAGTCTTCTGCCTAAATTTGAGAAGAGCAATCTAATTTAAACAATGCTGAAATAGGATATGGATAAAGTAAATAAAACCAATCAATAAACTGGTTAACATAAGAGTACAGATGCAAAGACTCAAGTGTGGGAAGAATAATAACCTCAAACCTTAAAATTGCTAATAAAAGTGTGAGGTTGACAAAAACCTCTAGATCAGATGGACCACTTAACTTTAAAATAAATGAATTACTTTTTAAAATCTGTTTTTATATAACATAGCTATTGTGGGGTAAGGTGTGAGGGGAACAGTAGCAGGAGCGAAGAAAACAAAAATATCTGTAAGCATTACTTTCAAATATAAAATTAAGGTTTTTATTCATTAGTATATTCCGTAAGAACCATACTCATAAGTGAAATAAATCAGACTCGTGTGTAAATATCATTTTGTCTCACTAATGTGAAAAATTCAGTAAATAAAGATCCAAAATGTACAACAGATATTGTAAACTGGAGAGAAACTTTTCAAAAGAAAAGACAAACTGATAGAGGAAAGGGGAAATGAAGAAAAGGAAAAAGAAAAAATACGTATGTAGTATACATAAGATGGTTAAGATAGTTACACAGCTATTTTCTCTTAGTTCATTGAAAAGTATGTTCAATAAGAAACTTTTAGGAGAAATTCAGCTTAGGTTTTCTTTCTCTCAGTTCTTCATAATATGGACTAATAAAGGAAATCATGGTAAAATATTTTCTGATACTATTTAGGATTAGCAAACTATACCTGTTTTTGTAAGAAAGTTTTACTGCAACCTAGCCCATTCATTTACATATTACCTAACGCTGCTTTTTAATTACAACAGCATATCTGAACACCAGTAATACAACTTATGGCCTGAAAGCTTAACATATTAACTTCCTGGCTATCAAGAAAAGTTTGCTGGCCCCTACACAGAGAAGAAGAAAGGAAGAGAACTTCAAAAACTTCTTCGCCAAAAAGTCATTTATCATGGTCTATTGTGTGTGGTCTCTTAATGTCGGAACAAGAACTCTCAGCAAAGCAAACATAGTAAATAGCAAACTCTGTGTTGCTCTACTGAGAAACTGGTGGTTAAGAAAAAAATTCTCAAGAACTTCTTAGCATTTTGGAGGCCAGAGTAGTTTTGTTTAGAATTTAACAGGGAAGAAAAAGGCACGTTATTTAAACCTGCTTTAGATTACCAATCAAATTTAACTATCATTTTTTCAAAAGTCAGTAAGACTGTCTCCATATACAGTAATCAGTTCCTATAACATCAAGTGCTAAAACAATAACAAAGTAAAAGGAGGAATTACAATAAGCCTTACTTTGAAGAGTGCCTTTAATCCAAAGAATACAGAAGTACTTTACATCTTGTCTCCATTTTTTTTATTATTATTTATTCTATGGCCCTGACAAAAAGATAAGGACTCTACATGTGGGCAAAATGTAATTGATGAACTAAATAATTTATCTTTCCAATAAGTTATGTTTTGTCTCATTCCTCTACACATCAACAGTACTAAAATAACTTACCGAAATAGATCCAAATTACTGTATTTCTCAAACCCAGGTTTAAAGAAGGATGCAATAAATTTCCGCAAAAATGGAAGAAGATTATCACCTCGATTCTATTTAACAAAGAGGGGGATATATATCAAGGTTACAATGTTTATATAATTAAAATGTTTCAATGTAAGAAAAGGGCTTTTACAAATCACTGGAGATTAAGTTTGCTGGGTAGGTGGAAGAGAGAGTGGATATAAGTTTGGGACATGCTCAAAACTATACATTCTTATCTCTGAATTAATTTCAACTCAACATTAAATAGTTTAATAGCCAATACTATCACAGGTTCCAATTCTATTCACCAATTACCCATTGAGCAGTTATCATATGTTTGGCACTGTGCTAAGTCTTTTGCTCTCAAGGAAATTTTAGTGCAGTATATAAAGCAGCTATAAATAAAATTACAAAGCACTGTAATAAGCACAATGGTAAAACTATGAAATACCTAACAAAACTTACAAAGGGCAAAAGAACTAGGAAAAGATTCCTCCAAAGGCTGTTAATAAAACAGAAATATAGAAACGTATTTAAGAATTTTATTTTATATATTTAGGAATGTATTTTTTTTTACCTGCAAGATGAAGTATTTGCACATATGATAAAAAACCTCTGCATTCTGAGGATTTTTTTCAAAAGCAGTAAGCCACACTGCTCCAGCTTCGTCATGCTGATTTGTTTGCAAATATAAAGCAACAAGAGCTTCCAGTATCTGGCAGTTCATGGGACATGATTTCAGTAAACATTTGCAAAGCTCCACTGCAGACTCATACCTTAACAAGAAAAACAAAAACAAAAAACAACAACAAAAAAAGGCTAAACATATGAAAAGACCAATTTTAACCAAGTGTTAGCTACTTGTCAATTAGGTTTTACCTCTCTAGAAGCTGGTGCAGGGCGATCATGTTTGTGTAAAGTGGAAGGCAGACTTCTATTTTTTCCTCAGTGGTAAGGTTCTCATCTGTACAAGCTTTCACTGCATCTACCAAAAATCACACAAGTCAAACATAAAAAGAATTATATGTCTTTATTATTTTAACTTTAAGAGACCAACAAGAGAAAAATGTCCCATCCCATTGTTTGCCCATCATATTTTTCATCTTTATTAAGTCCTGACTTTTTACCCAGTGAAGTATTTTAGATATATCCAAGCTCCTAAAATTCAATCAATTTTCCTTATTTTTCCTGATAAGAACAGAACCATCCCACACAAGCTCTCACATCTATCAGTATTTTCATTTAAACCTCTTAAAACTCATCTCAAAAACAGAATCATAAAATGAGTTATATTTTCATCTTTCCTTGACCACTGTAAGGTTGTATTTCTTTGTTGTTCTATATCCATTTAAATGTCTCCCTGTAAACTAGATTTTTCTTTAACTGCTTCAAAACACATCTTTTCCTGATCTTACTATGGCTTCTAATAGAAGGGTACAATATTGTTATTACCACCACTTCCTCATCCCCCAGTAGAAGCAAGACTTCCACTTCTGTAGTTAAAACAATGTAATCATTCTAAAATTGAGCTCTTAAAGTTTACTTACAAGAATTCCTACCTAACCAGACCTATAAGCTTATTATCTTCTCTCATTTTATTGGATTTGCACATGACTTTTTAATTTCTTTTTGCCTCTGTTTTCAAAAGATTCATATTCTTGATTTTATTCACTGACTTCACACTAACCTCTTAAATCTCATTTCCTCCAAAAAAGAATCTTTTAGCTTCAGATACAGGTTTAGTATCTCTCAGGATTAAAAGTATTTCAGACTATGGAATATCTGCATACATAAAGTGAAATATCTTGAGGATGGGACCCAAGTTAAAACATGAAATTTATGTTTCACTTACAATTTATACTTAGGTGAAAAATAATTTTGTATATTATTTGTAGTGCACCTGCATTTTGACTGTGACCTCATCACATGAGGTTAGGTAAAATTTACATTTATGGCACCATGATGTTTAGTTTCAGATTTTAGAGCATTTCAGATTTTGGCCAAATTAAGGATGTTTGACCTGCACTGTATAATTTACTTTAGAGGCACATTAAAAACTGTGAAGTATTTTGTAATATAATAAGTTGTATGTTAACTGTGAAATCCATTTACCTACCCTTAATTGCCTGCTTCAGGTCAAATTTATTTCCATGTGTAAACAATCATTTCTACTTGGATAACTACCATTCAAATACGACTACACAATCTTTTGAACTTAAATGTCCTATTAATGTCATTTTATCTGTGTTAAGACTTTAAAATCATCTGTGATTACTCTTTCCTCTCTTAACAAAACTCCTTCCCTGGTCACTTTTCTGATGTTTCAGGAACTGCCACTAGTTTCTGGTTAGTCGGAAGTTGTGCTAAAATTTCTCTTCAAGCATATTCTCTCTTTCTCTTAAAGAACTTCTACTGCCATTCAAGTCCATTACACTTTCAAAGTTCTTGAAAATCTGGTATCATTTCACTCACCAAGCCCAATCCTTTCTAATATATAACACGGAACTGTCACTTTTAAAAACTTTTGCTATATGCTTTCAACAAGTGATGAGATATATTGTGAGGAACTAATACATGTGCGTAACACATTCTTATTTTTTTGAGTCGCATATTCTACTTTTTTTTAATCTTCAAGAGATTAAAACAAAACAAAACAAAACAGTAGAACCAATATAGGATTTCAAAACAAGCTGATAGGAAACTAACCATAGTCACTACACTGCATATTGTTATTGTTAAAATAATTGCTCAGGTTACAACATGCAGGCATGCAAAACAAATCAAACAATATAAGCAATCAGTTTCTTTTCCTGAACTAATAAGATCAACAGTACAATTATCTTATCTTGATGTATACACACACACACACACACACATTTTTTTCTTTCCTTTTTTCCCCTTCCCAGTTGTTTTTTCCTTTTGAGTAATTGCATTCCCTTTCACAACATCTATGGCACCTTTTGAACATTTATCTTTCAGTTTCTTACACAAGGGAGAAAATACGTTTACACACGAGTCTGACTTATTTCACTTATGAGTATGGTCGGTAGTTGCATCCATTTACCTATAAAAGTCTTAAGTTTATCCTTCTTTATAGCTGAGTAGTACTCCGTGGTATAAAAATACCACATCTTTTTTATCTATTCTTCAGTATGGGCATTTGTTTCCAAGATTTAGCTATTACAAATTGTGTTGCTATAAACATACGTGCACATATATTGCTGAACTATGTTTTTAATTCTTCTGGGAAAATACCCAAAAGGGGAATAGCTGGGTCAAATGGGACTTCTAATCCTAATTTTCTGAGGAAATCATCACACTGATTTCCACAGTACTTTCACAAGTCTACATTCCTACCAACAATGGAGAAGGGTTCCTTTTTCCTCACAGCCCTACCAGCATTTGTTACTGGTTGATTTCTGGAGGATTAGCCATTGTTTGTAATTATTTTTATGTACCCTTCCACTTTTCTTCCTCTATCTTTCCTCCGAAAGGGCAAGGTGGGGAGGGAATCTATCTAACTTTTATTTTCTTCTTTATTTATACTTTGGGTTTCTCATTTAAAAGAAACCATGTGATATTTGAACTTATGTGTCAGATTTACATTATACTTAACATATGATCTCAAGGTGCGTTCTTATGTAACTGGGGTTCAATTCAGAAAGTCCTTGCCAATGCCTACATTTTCAAGGTTTTACCTAGTTATCTTCCAACAGATTAAATATTTGTTTTAATATTTAGATCTTTGATCCATTTTGATTTTCATTTAATACATGGTGAGAGATTATAGGTGTAGATTCAACCTTCTGCACATGGATAGCCAGTTTTCCCACTACTATTTGTTAAAAGAGTCTATCTTAGGGGCTGGGGATTTAGCTCAGCAGCATAAGCATTTGCCTAGCAAGCGCGAGGTTGTGGGTTTGATCCCCAGTACCGGAAAAAAGCAAAAAATAAATAAATACATAAAATAAAAAAATAAAGTCTATCTTTCCTCCAGATTCTTCCTTTGATAAAGACTGTCCCTTCTTCAAATTTACTGCATAAATTTCTACTTGTTACTTTTTGTCTAGCTTTTCTAATAAAAATTTCTTTCTTTTACTGGGTTATTCGACAGTCATTTACTAAGCACTTAACACATTCCAGAATTCATCACAGGCCCTCAGAAAATACAGAGATACATTAGACAAGAGTTTCCATCTTAGACGAGGCCCCCTATTTCACAACGTAAGTTCTGTTTCAAAATCCACTCCAAATCAATTTTTTATGAAGTCTTCTTCCCTTCAGAATCATGGCTTATATCAAATAATTCTCTCAACCACAGATCTTCACTTCTTCTGTAGCATATAATTTTACTGTACATGAATACACAGTTATTTGATTGTGTACATTTAACAGGTCAAAGGTATAGCTCTTATCTTCTTACTATGGTATACTCTATTCTAGTTTACCATTTACTAGTTGAGCTGAAGAATCAGGAAAAAACAGTCTTTATACCTCATGTGTTCAACAGCAGATATATATTACACATATTATTGATGGAAAAAATATTAATTTGTTCAAAAAACATGAGCTATCCTTTCAACATGTTCATGTCAGCCTGAACTACCAGTGGAATGTGCTTGACTACCCCACTGGACAGCTTGTACCACTGAGGGTACAAATGGATCTAACTTTTTTTGTCTTTTTACTAGTGAAATTAATAAAAGTCTATAAATGGACCAAATCTAGTTAGTTGCTTCAATCTGATTTCATACCAACTAATTATTATAGTAATAAACAAATTCATTTATTTCATTAAATCAGAGCCTCCCAATAGTGAGATATATAAATTAAATCAGAGCCATCTGTTAATGAGACAAATTACTGCCATATCATGAACATGTTAAATTTCCACCTTAATGGAGCACTAATCAAAAGTACCAGGTTTTGACTCTATCAACTCACTAAATCATATAATCTATAATATTAATATTCTTAATCAATACAGGGATGATCAAACTGTAGGGTAAATATTTAAATTTAAAAAGACACATTGTCATTATTTTCCCTCAAAATGCTCCCTTTTACTTCGAACATACTTAATAGTTCCTGCCACCTTCTGAAGCAGTTCTGCAAGTCTTTCACACATCTTTAACAGTAATGTTAAAAAAAAAAAAAAAAAAGTAACAAATGCTGATACTGAGTGCCATCCAATGGAAAGGCATGTTTGTAAACCACTATGACATGTCCTTGTCCACTTTTTTCACCAGATCTGACATCACACGACTAGCTATTCACCAAAGGGAAAATGACTGTGAAAGATAAACATTTTGAACTGATTCAGGACATTAAGGTAGCCACAGCAGCAGAAAAAGATCTCCTAAACTGCTTGAGAAAGTGGAAAGAATGACAGAGGAAGTGTATTCAACGTGAGAGCGAGTATTTTGAGAATAAATGTCAATACATCTTTTAATGTAACATATTTAAAAAGCCTTTCATCATATGTTCTGATCCTTTGTCATTATCACATAAATCATATAAAGTAGTAGTTTCAGGTTTTCATAGATGACAGTACCCATATCATCTGAATCAATTCTTTTTAAAGCACTTACATAATAAACTATGAAACTCTTACTTGTAATAAATAGCATTTATTGTACTTGATTATAAAGAATCACAATGAATTTATATTCTAAATATTAATGTTATTATTTCTGATGGTTGATGTTATAATTGGTAAACATGTATACTTACCTTCAAAAACTGCTAATAATAAGTCTGGATTAGTCTTTACATCTTGAACTGCTTGCCATGGCATTATAAAGGGCTCTGTGTTAACAATTCTTGAAGGATTAGCATTACATGGATCATACAATTTTGGAGGGAGAATGCTGAATTCCGTAAGATGTATGTAGGCCAGCCACGCCAAACACCGATCACTTGTTTTAAGGTATTCAGCTACTATTTCATCATTAGCCAATTTTAATGCATTCTAGGTTTAAAAAAAAGTTTTTTAAAATGACCTATATTAACAATAAAATTCAAACATACGAATGTAATTTACATTTCTTTAAAATAGTTCTTAAATACCTAAGTGAAAATTGATAGCCACCAATTTCAAAGAAAATTCTCCTTAAATTAACACCAGATTAACATAATTTTCAGGACCTTGAACTTTGACACAGTTCATAAAAAAACATTAAATTTATTTGTATGTTTTAAGTGCCCTAATACTTAAAATCTAGTAAGATAAAGACAAAACAAAACAAAAAGATATAGACAAAACAGTAAAAGCATATTCAAAAGCCCATAGTTGCACAGATACTTAGATTATGGACTGATTTTTTTTCTATTGTACCTTGAATTTTAAAGTTTATCTAGCATGTACTTAAATCTATTAAAACAAACAAACAAACAAAAAACCCTCTAGAGAGATTATCTTCACCAAGCAATGAGGGAACAGACTTACCCAGAGTTACACAAGTTATTAGGAAGTGTCATAACAAGACTTAACTTGAAAGCCAGAACTCTTACCATTATATAATTTTTAGCAATGTTATACAGAGTTTTTAACAATTTTTCTGCAAAATGAAATTAATACTAAAATATCTGTTTACCTGTAAAATTGCAAGTGCACTTTGGCATCTTCCAGTAAATACATGAAGCTGAACTCTAAACAAAAGGGCCTCTAAAAGCTGAAATGACAGAATATCTGATGCATCCCGCTTGGCTGCTCTCATTAGAAACTCCACCATTCTCTCACATACATAATCTTTTTCTTCAAAGGTGCTCTCTAAATGTAGAAACTGCCCAAAGGGGTTTTATATAATTAGTGCTGTTTTATAGGAATAAATTAAAACTACAGATTTTTAAAATTTAATTAAGAAAATACCCCATCAAATTTCTGTAAAGAGGATAACTATAAAAACATATGAACTATTTTACTACCTTCCAGTGTTACAACCTTGATTTCCCCTTCTACCACATGTTGCAGGTAAAACTAGATAAATACTAAAACAGATTTTGTCTCAAAATAACCACTGAAGCAATTTCATCTCTCCTTTTACAGAACCAACAGGTAAACTGCAACAAGGCCATGACATATATTCAAAAATTCACATGGTTATGATCATATATAATCTACATCACATATATATATATATAAATTTTGACAGTAGCATCCATATTAAAAATATATGGCAAAACACATTCAAGGCCAAATGACTTCAAGGCAAAACATTACATTTTTTGAATATTCCATACCCTATCAAATTCTGTAGTGATCAGTAACATTAATAATGGCACATACCTAGAGGTCAAAAAATAAGCATCCTTCACTACCTAAATCTTTCATTACCTAAGTTATCCAAACCTATGTGGTTTTAAGTTTTAGTTAGCAAAAAGAAATTTTTTTTAGTTACAAAGTACATAACAGATCTGGGGCACAGTGGTGCATACCAACTGTCCTGGCCACTCAAGGGGTTATTGCTTAAGCCCAGGAGTTTGAGGCCAGACAGGACGATACAGCAAGACCTTGTCTCAAACAAAAACAAACTTGGTCCTGTAATCTATTTAATGAGACTGGACATGTATTTCAGTGGCAAAGCTTGTGCTTAGTATGCACAGAGCCCTGGTTTTAATCTTCAGCACATTTGAAAAATAAAAATTTCTGAAATGATAGATTTATCCAAAAAATTCATGTGAATCTATTGGTTCCTGAGTACAGCCAATAAAAGTTCAGATATGAACATGTTTTATTTTATAGGGGACTCAATTATTAAGTCTGGAAAAGAAAAACCCCATTCTCTAGAAGCAAGTGGAAATACCCAACTTTGTCCTAAATCTTAGTATTATGGCAAGATTTGGTATCAGTGTGAATTACAATCTTGGCTTGTTTCTACAAGCAATGAAGAAAACAGATCGAAAGAAATTTAAAAGAAAAATACTTTCAGATGGATTGCAAAACTGCAGTAAACTCTGCCCAAAACTTAGGCAGTAAAACTGCTTAAGACTAGGTAAGTGTAAAATATTCAATAATTACATATTTTTCCTTACCAATAAAGTTAACAAAATCTCTCTTTCATTAAATATCTTCTTGCTTAGTCTAAATTAATCCTGACCCAGAAGTGGCTTTGAGGTTATTAGAAAGTGAAAGTAATTTTATCTATATAGATAAAGCACATAATCTATTAAGCTATGTATCAATATTTAAGATGTCTCAAAGAATTATGAACATACACACTACATGACTATGTTATCTTTTCTACTCACAGTCCAAAAGGTTTGATAATCAGGTGCATATTCAACAGCTGTTTCACACATTTCCTGCACTTCTTCCTTGTTTCCTCTTTTTGAGAACAATCTCAGGTAATGGCACCAAATTTCTGGATTGTCTTTGTTGTTCTCCAATGCTCGAGCTAGCACATTTAAAGCAGAATCCAAGGATTCTGAACATAGCCTAAATATATTTAAAAGAAGAGGCAGGAGTATTTGTTTTTATGTTTGAAAATTTAAATAGGGCTAAACAAATCAGTCAATTTTTAAATTCTTTTTTGTATTAAAACCTAAAAAGAAACCAGGAACAATGCCAAAGAATAATAAATTAAGATTTTAAATTACATGTCAAAAAAAAGTCCTGATTTCTCATACACCCAACAATTTCTTAAGTGGATATGCAGTAAGCATTTACCAGATAAAAACAGTGTTATAAAACTACTAAGATTATCAACTTCAAATGTGTTCCATGTCCATATTTAGCAATACCTTTTATGGTTTACACTGTTTGGAAACAGGAAAAGTTAAACAACTCTCTTTCAAGGCCAGCTACTGCCACCACAAAATATCAAAGCTTTCAATATAATAGTTCTTTTCAACGGTCAAGGGCTTGCTATCTCTTGAAGAAGATAATTCTCTCTCATGAACCTATTCATAAAATAATGTACAGTTCTTTTGGCCTTCACTCAGTACATGAGTCAGAAAAGAAAACACTGTAACTTATCCTATTAGCATGGAAATGACATACAAGAAAAGTTAAATAAGTACTACACTGAGGCATAGGTGATCAGCACTTTGTAATGCTGGTATAAAAATTTTTATACCAAATTTCAAGATAGATATATCAGGGTAGCTTATTTAAAAAAAAAAAAACCTGAATATTACTTTACAATTACAGGGCAGGCTGGGGATAGAGGGCAGGGCACACAATTATAAAAAGATTATTCCTGGTTTGCCTCTACTATCAAAAACTAGAAATTAGAAGATACAGTGTGAAACAAGAGCTACTAGCTATGAGATAAATTATTACTTATCTTACTTGAATATATGCAATCTGATACCACACATAGAAAAAGACAATTCACCAGAATTTAACCTGCCACAATGTTATTTAATCATCATTTTATTAAAACACTATTTGAATTATAAATTAATACCTCCACCAGAATTTAATACCTCTACTCAGAATTTGGTATTTTAACTAAACCTATTTTAAAGATTTTAAAAACTTAAGTACAATTTATTTATAACCTCAGCCATGAATATAAACTCAACATCCAATCTTAAATTTTTCTAATAGCTTCTGAACAATCAAAACACTTTTGCTTTGTCAAAAACAAAACAAAACAAACTTCATTGATAACTAGAGGGAAAACCCAATTACTGCAAGTAAAATGAACCTCAAACAAAAATACAGACATGCGACACCATACACAAAGATTTGAAGCTAACCTACCCCTCATTTTGATTCAAGTATTTGTATGCAAGCTTGAGCCAAAGTTGTACATGAGAAGGATTTTCAAGCACACTTGCTTCTAAATTAGCAATGTCATCAGTTTCATTTGTAAAATATCTAACATCATCTGGAGTGACAACTGTATCCAAAGCTGGAACATTTATTTGGTTCTCTGGCCGGAAGGCTGTAAGTAAAAGTGTGGTTAGGTTTATTTTTTCCTTAACTTACAAAGCTAAGACAAAAACAATTGGTCTCTTCTTTAAAATAATTGAGAAACCTAGCTGGGCATAATGATTACACCCCAGTACTCGGGAGACTAAAGCAAAATGATCACCCCAAGTTTGATGCCACCCTGAACAATTTAGCAAGGCCCTGTCTCAAAAAACCAAAGACACAGAAACCTAAAGCAGTGATAAGCAATAGTTTGTAGCTTTAAAGCAGAGCATTTGGAATTTAATATCCAAACCTGGGTACTTTTGGAGTGAAAATTGGTGATATTAAAATTCCATCAGGACAAGAAGAGCAAGTTAAGACTTCTATTTGCAAACTAGAAGTATAATTTTTTAAGGGCAAATGATATCATTTGATAGTTTATTTAGTTAGGTAATTATTTGGAAATCAAAATTTTCACAGATGATTTCTTCTACTACATGTGAACCAGTGATGATGAACCTTTTAGTTTTCAATAACAGCCCACTGTGGCACATGTGCCACAGGCTCACCACCAGCCACCACTGATCTCAACTATAAAAGTGTTACATTAATGAAAATAAGCATTAGCATGGATAGTACTAATCTATAAATACTAAACAAATCACACAAACTTGAAATAAGAACACCAGAGGTGCTTGGCAATAAGGTACTTACTCATACTATTACTTTGTTCATTCATTATTTATAAGCCAAGTTTTATGCAGAAATAGAATCAAAGATAAGCAAAATAGAACACCTGCCAGGAAGTGTTTCTCAAATGAGAGAAATACTATCATCTTCCCTATACTTAAGTATTTTTGGAACTATATTAGGCTTTCATATTTATAAACAAGTATTCCTTACGTTTAGTCAACTGGAGTCATAAATGCAAAACACCCTGTAATGCCAGGAACAATTTTGTTCAATGAAAACTACACTGTAGACACCAAGAACATCAGTTTTAAGAAAGTCTTTCAAAAATTTTAAATGAGGCAAGGAGATACACCAAGAGATTAGTATTTAGACTAAGACAGAACACCACAATTAAATCCTGGGTCTTAAATTACCATATTTAATTGGTCCTGTAGACTGTTCATCATCACTACTGAAGCTGTTCTCTGAAATAGGTTTTCTCCAGAACTTTGGCTTCCATTTTCTTTTATCTTTGTAGGTTGTAAATGGAGGTGCTGAAGTACACATAAAATTGTTAGTTGATGTAAGTATGTATTGTTTTAAAGGCTCTCTACACAACACTAGTACAGAACTACATTTATTCTGTTTCTCAGAAATAATCTTCAGTTTACAGAACAGAATGCCAAAAAGCTTGCTGTCATAGAGAAACTAAAAGATCCTTTTTATTAGCATGCACGAAAGTCCTTAGGTGAATCCCCTGCATCACATAAACAAAAATTAATTAATTTAGAAAAGTTCCTGTTTAGATACACAAGCATATACACACATATATACTTACTATGACCTTTACTTTCATTGACATTGCTAACAAGGAGAACAGCCATCTGGTCCATTGACATTCGATCTTTGTTCACTCCAAAAAGTTTCTCAACATATTTTTCTGAAATACAGCAATGTTATCTTTAACACCAATAATCACCACAGATGAGTGTTGTTAATTAAAAGAGTACAAAACAAAGAATAGCTTTACATTTAAAGAAATATGTACAGTACTAGTCAATAACACCTATGGCCTTCCAGGCCTTTATTATATTGACTACAATAGCAAATTCTACATCATACTTGTTCCACAAGGCTAAGGAGCACTTGAAATATAGCTACTGATTGTGAGAAAGTAAATTTTGAAAATTAATTTAAATTTAAAGAGCAACAATAGTAGCTACTGTATCTCACAGCAGATCTAAATAAAAGGGTCTCAGGTGAACGTACTGAACATAGATTAAAGTTGTAGATATATATAAAGATTTCAAATGGTCAGTCTAAATTCAGATTTTCTTGGAGAAGAATAAGAAATCTTTAAAAACCTGCTGCAGAAGCAATTTCTTCATCACTGCTTGTCTCTGAACAACCAATCAAAGACAGATTATATGACAGAATGTCCTGGAATAGCTGTTTTCGACTAAGTGTGTAGTCTTGTGAATGCTGCCTAAAATAAAATGACAATATGGAAAAGATAATCATGTACATATCAAACTTAAACAAGATCTTCTTTTATTTACATTTTTACTTTTTTGAGACAGGGTTTCACTATGCAATTCAGGCTGGCCTTGAACTCACTTTGTAGTCCAAACTGGCCTTGAACTTGCTCCGATCCACCTGCCTCAGCCTCCCAAGCACTGGGATTACAGGTGTGTGCCACCACACCCAGCTAAGATCTTTTAAATCATGGCATGTTCACAAACAAAAGCTACTCACCACTGACAATCATCATCATTACATGTTCCTGTTAAATCAAAACGGCAGAAACACTGATCTGGTTCAATCATATTACTGTATGATACTGAGCTTAATGGAAGTTTTTCTTTCGTTCGATAGTATGGACTAAATCTAAGAAGAGAAGAGAATAGGCACATTATGCTCCAATAAATACTGTTCAGTAAATTTTTATTTTTCTTTCTTAGTTAAAATTTCTAGGTGCACTTGGTGGTACATGCCTACAATCTCAGTGCTTGTGAGGCAGAGGCAGGATAAGACTTAATTTAGACTACATAGTGAGTTCAAGGCCAGCCTCAGCTACATAGCAGCAAGACCTTGTCAAAAAAAAAAAAATTCTATGCTTTGAGCTTAATATTTATCCAATTAATACCAAAAGTAACACTAGACACAGCCAGACTATCAAGTGATAGGAACAAGCTGCTTTGACAGGGAACATAAGAGATCTGAAATAGAAAATAAAGGAACTCTATATTCTAAAAGTAGTGCTGTATCAGTTATTTCCTGTACACATTACCAAAATTTTTTTAAAAAGCTAACAAAAAAGTGCATAACACTTTGGAAGACCTTCATAATTTTATCATTTAACTTAACACATTTAATAGTCTCACAACTCTGAGTAGTCTGAAAACATTTCAGGACATCTTCTGACAAACCTAATCATTTGAGAATGCCTAAATTAACTTCATGAAGGCTAAGGCACTCCTTAGACTGAAGGATAAAGAATTAAAAACTCAGAATTTAAAAAACTCATGAAATTGCAATTATTTTTCCTAAAATTCCTAAGAGACAAAAATCTAGAACCCACATTCCTATCAGTTACCAAAATTAGAATTTGATAAGTGATAAACCCAAGTATGACCTATACACTTCACCTTCCTGCATGTGCTTTGAGTATGGTAACAATCTACTTAATTTTTATTTCCCCTAAGAAAACCAGTCCATTTTTCAGTTACCAAAATTCAATTACATTTTAAGCCATCACTAAATATTCAAGATAAACTATTTCAAGATTAGTTATCTTGAAACTGAAGTTTATTGAATCATTCATACCTGTAGGACTTAAACACGAGAAGAGGACTGTGGTAGGGTGTAAAAGGACATGGCTTTACTTCTGTGGTTTTACTCTGTGCTGTAACAAAATCCACATCCAAAGAAATCTCCTGTATAATAATAATAATTTTATAAGGTAAATAAGACTAAGATGAATTCCAGACTTCATAAAGAATATAAACACTCCCTTACCTGACCATGCAAAATCTTTTCTGTAATGCTTGTGGTGGTTTTTAAAATTAACTGTTTTAAACTGTCAGCTTTCAAATATAATTTCTGCAATTCACCAATTTTTAATCCCAGGAAAAGTTCTGGTTTTTCTACAGTGTTTTTACTAAGTTTGTTTATGCATTCTTTGTTAGGTGTATCAGTGTGCTTAAGGTTAGGTTTAGTAAAAGCATTAGATTCTAAGAAGGATCTTCTTCGTTCTCTGCTTGAACCAGACAAAATTTCATCATCAACATCATTTTCTTCAGTATCCAGGGTTAATTTATCTTGTGTCAGATCATGAAGTGATGGCTGAGGTAAAGAAAATTCAGGTTCTTCTTCCACCACTGGAGCCATATTTTGTTGTTCCTTTGCTTTAAGGGCTCGAGCTTCTTTTAATTTCTGAATTTTCAGGGCATACTCATATTCAAGCTTTTGTAGTCGTCTTTTCTCCATAGCAATTAGTTCTGCTGAATGCTTTCTTGGACTTGTTACTGGAGAACTGTCCAGTCTCATCATTTTGTTTGGCTGTGGGGGAGGTGGTATAAATATTTTACAATGCTGTGATTATTTTATATAACAATTTTTGGTACAATCCTGTTAGTCCTGTAAAACAATGCCAACATTACAAAACTACATAATAAGGATAATTAAGCAGAGTTTAACGTTAAGTCTCCAACAATTCTGCTACTTAATTTATAACCTACTGAAGCTAAAGTCAAGTATCCAAAAATATGGATGTCATTTGAAAACAAAGCTTTAATCTCATTCTCTTCAAATTTGCAAGAAAATGTTTGAGTTACTTTATACATCTCCTGGGCCTTAGAAGTATGAAAACCTGCCTTCCAAAAATATCTCCAACTTACTCCAAGGCGATCTTGTTCCAGCTTACGTTTTCCTATTTCTTTACTGGCCACCGCCTTTGCCCGAGCAAGCTCTTCTCCATATTTCAACGTCAAAGCTTTCTTAATCGTAACACGTTGTTGAACTTTGTGAATCTGGAAATATAAAAAAAATTCTTAGAATGTAAATGATAATCTTATGAGAACAGATACAGTCTTAAACACAGCACTTTTAGAGTATTTGACTGAAAATAAAAATACTCCAATACTACATCCTAAAGAAAAGCTGTATTATATACATTTTGATGATGTTAGCTTGTCTTTCAAAAATCTGACCTATAAAAGTGCTGCAATCACCAGACTACAATATTTTAATGTTTGAAAGAACTATTACTTGTTCCTGAAGCTTCTTTAAAAATATTCTGTTAACGCTGAGAATTTTTTCAGTTGCTTGAAGCTGTTCAGTAAGTTTTGTAATTTTTGTTTCAGCATTCCGAACAGATTCTTTCTTCTTGGCTTCTTGTTGTACTAGATTCTTTAAAACAGACTCATCTTTCATCAAGAGAATTCTAAGTGGGAAATAACAAAATTATTGTTAATGTTTTCTAAACTATTAGACTGACACCATCAGAATAAACATTTTTCAAAGATAGTGTATTTAATAAAATGTTATCTGTGGGCTGGAGGTGTAGCTTAGTGGTAGAACACACCTGCCTGGCACTGTGAACTCCTGGTTTCAGCCCCAAGTAGGGGCAGGTAAAAATACTTGACACATGACACATATTGTCTATGACATGCAAGTAAGAACTAAAAAGTATTTTTTTTATTCAGCCACCATACAGGCATTCAAACTGAGCTTCATTTTATACAAGCAACTGTGTGTCTCAATTTTTTTTTATCAAAATCATTTAAGCCTGAGGTAATCTGAATTACAATAGAAAACATTGTACTATGCTCAGTGTTGGCTGAATCTGATCCTATATGAAGGATCTTGAACAAGAACTGAGAAATTTGCTATATTTACCTTCGTTTATCTAATAATCCAAACACACACACAAACATCTAAGAAATATGATTAAGCACATTTAAATTACTTCTAAATATCTGAATTCATTTTCTCCAAAACAAGACAGTGAAGAAGGAAATCTAATTTTTAATAATCATAGATAAATAGAGCTATCGTACAGAGAAGCAGAAACCAGACAAAAAGACAAACTTCTACCTATGAATAAATTTAAACAATTTTTAATCTTTTAAAATGCCAAATAAAAAAAATGAAGCATCTTCCTAGAAAGATATCAAAATACAACAGTCACAACTACTGACAGAATGAATCATAAAGACAAAGACAATGTGATAGGATTAGGATAAAGATAAAATTTTTAAAAATATTTTTCATTTGATTTAAAAGTTATCATAGTTTAGCAGCATCTTTTAGTAGTACATAAAATGATGGTATACCTCAGATGAAACAGGGTAGTTAGCACGAGACTAACATTTAAAGCAGAATACATTCATAAATACATATTTTGTTTTCAACATTCTGTATCTAGTTACCTTGTTCAAAATGAAAAACAGAACATACATCTATATATATAAAACACCTTTTAGTCACTAACTCCTTGTGTTTCCTTATAAAAACAACCCTGAATTGTATTTTTTTAATAGTTTAAGAAAAAAAAGAGGGCAACCGTCTGGGGACCCCTTCTGTCTCTCTCAGACAGAAGCTTTCTTTCTCTCAAGAAATACATTCTACACTTTAACCTCTATTGTTCCTAAAATTCATTCTTCGGTTTTAGAGAACACGAGCTCATACTGGACTCTTATTTGGAGGTCTTCCACCGAGATCACTGGATAGAGACTTAAAGCTTTGCGCATACCCAAGATAAAAATGCCTGGTGTCATTCAAGAAATGCAAATTAAAACAGCATTGAGATTTCCTCTCACTCTCAGAAAGAATAGCTGCCATCAAGAAATCAACTGATGGGGCAAGGATTTAGCTCAGCAGCATAAGCACCTGCCTTCCAAGCGCCCAGTCATGATTTCGATCTCCGCTACCAATAAAAAATAAAAAATAAATCAACTGATAACAAATGTTGGCAAGGCTGTGGGGAAAAAGGAACACTGCTCCATTGTTGATGGGAGTGTAGAATGGTACAGCCAATATGGAAATCACTATGGAGATTTCTCAGAAGACTAGGATTGGAAATTCTATTCACTCCAGCTATTCCCCTCCTGGGCATTTTCCCAGAAAAACTGAAAAGGTCATGTCACAGTGATATGTGTGTACCCATGTTCATAGCACAATTTGTAATAGCTAAATCTTGGAAACAACCAAAATGCTCATGAACTGTGGAGTGGTTGAAAAGATGTGGTTTTATTTTTATACAATGGATTGCTACTTAGCTATAAAAAAGGATGATCTTGCCGGGTGTGGTGGCTCATGCCTGTAATCCCAGCACTTGGGAGGCTGAGGCAACAGGATCATTATGAGTTCAAGACCAGCCAGGGCTACAAAGTGAGCTCAAGGCCAGCCTGAATTGCATAGCAAGACCCTGTCTCAAAAAGACACACACACACACACAAAAGGATGATCTTGAGACCTTCATAGGTAAGTGGAGACAATTTGAGACTATCCTCATAAGTGAAATAAATAAGAATCATATTTATAAATATCACATTGTTTCTCTAGTGTAAAAAGTAATAAGAACTGTAGGAGTAATAAAACCCAAAATGTGTAATTGCTATTGTAAAAAAGAGGAAAAGAAAGTGCTCTAAAGGATATAACTGCGTGTTACAATTATAATTCAAAACACTGTAACTTGACTATGTGTTTTATTGTCCAGATTAGAGAATGACAATTTTCAACAATCAAGCCCATTTTTAATAATAAAGATATACTTTCAATTAAGGTATTTTTAAAAACATGTAATCAAAATAAAATTTTAAGAAGAGGTTCATAACTGCTTTTAACAAAAGATAAGCCAGATATCAATCTGAAGGGAACATCCTTCCTTTGAAAATTTGGTGTTTTTATTTAATATTAATTCTTCTATTCTATGTAAATATAAATATAACTCAATCAAATAAAATATAACATATATAGTACCTATTAAGGAACATTTAGAAACCTGAAGCATTTTAGTCAGATAATGAAGCTCACCTGTGTTTTTTAAGTCTTGCTTCTGCATCTGTAACCTGCTTAGTAACCATTGCTATCCTGCCAATCCCATCAATTTCCACATCTGAATTTGCTGGAGACGATGAACTTGTCTTTAGCTGATCTGATTTAATCAAACGCTGTTTCTCACGACTAAAGTAACAGAAAAAGATACATTAGACAAAAAAATTAATTGAAACTTTTTCTTTAAAATAATTCTTATGGCTGGGGTATAGCCAGTGTCATAGCACCTTCCAGACAACCATGATGTCCCGAGTTAATTCCAGGTCTCAATAAACATACAAATAAATAAAATGATTCTCTTTGACAGGATAAAATATCAACCACATTGACTAATTATAATGATGCCCAATACACAGGATCTAATTTGTCATTCCAATTTGACAATATAGTTCTTTCCTTAAGCTAGGTAGATCTCCTTTTATTTAAGTCTACAGATGATTATGTGATTTTCCCTTCTGTGTGCGTTACAAAAACATTAACCGTGCATCTAAAATAAAAATCACCATCACTCATTTGCCAATGTTAGTGACAAAAGAAGTCTGGAAAACAGGACCTTCTTTTAAAACAAATTATATAAAATGCCACTCACTTGGCAATCTCCTCCTTTAGCAATCTATATTCAATCTTTTTTTCTTCAGGCAAAGCTTCAGGAGTTCGCAAAGGATCATTTTCTTTTTCAGATTTTGGAGGTACTTTCGGTTTTGAAGCTTGCTAAACAGAATTTAGACATTAATCAAATCAACAGCTTTTAAGAGTCCACACTAAGCTTTATATTTTGTATTGCAACCCAGCATATCCTAATATATTATAAATAACAATATTTCCACTTTATTTTCTTTAAAATATGCTGGTAATTACCTGATTAGTTGTATAACTCACCAAGTAATCAAGACCAATAAAATAAATGAAATAAATCATTATCTACACAACTGTTAAAAAAGAAAAAACTGATTAAAAATTGTACTTAGTTAATATACTTTAATGGAAGTGTTCTGCTAACAAAATGCAATTCCAAAACAAGTTTCCTTAGTATATGAGAAAATTATGCATTCAATTTTATTATTTTGAACAAGGACTAGTTAATTAGAAACACAAAGAAGAATTTTTTAACCATTAAAAAAAGGTTTATTTAGTTTGGCAGTGTCACAGTTTGAGAGGCTAAAAGTCCAAAAACCAGAGCATAGGCTCTAACAAGTGACCCTACCAGCTGTGTACTTGAGAGCAGACTGCCTCAGTGCTGGTAGAATCTCAAGGCAGAACATGATATCCATGGCAAAAGAGGGTGTGTGTTTTTGTGTGCATGCCTGTGTGTGTCAGTCTGTCTGTCTACCTCAAGGGGTTCATAATTTTAAAAAAATCTAAATTTACACATGGTTCATTATGCAAAGTGCTAATCGCACAATTTTTAAAAATACAAACTGTTGTATTAAATCTTTGAGGTCTAACACTTAGGAAAAAATAAACTTTAATGATTTTCACTGGATGATCTTTTCATTCACTTTTCATTGCACCACTTACCTCAGCAGTTCGTCTCGCTTCTTTAATCATGGACTCTAATCCACCAAAAACACTGTTTGTTGTCTTGGAAGCCTCTCCATCAGATTCACTATCATCTGAATCATTTAGTGTCACAACCACTGACTTATGCTTAGGAAGCTACAAAAAATAACATAGTTGTTACTTTCCACAAAAATGTCTAATCTTTTCCTTGCTCTAAAACAAATGACTATGTGACCATGGACACATCATTTAACTTCTTTGAATTTTAATATACAAAAAAATAATAATTTTAATATATAAAAATAAGATTCAATAAGACAATAAAGTTCATACTACATAACTGATTGCATCCTAGTCTACCAGTACTGGTTATAACCTTGCAATATAAAATATTCTGTATTCTTGAAGTCTAGACGCTACTATAGTCATCTCCCTCATTAGATAATTTATCTTTCTATAAAGAACCATAATGCTGTTCAATGCAACTCTTTTAAAAATCAATAAAAATCAGAATAATAATTCTATATAATTTTAATCCAGTTGTAGTCTTTGTGGATACTCAGAGAGTAAACAGCTAAAGTTGCAGTATCCAATAGAAACAAGATTTCAATTTGACTTTGCCACATTTACTTTTGCTTTAAAGCCATTAGGAATAAGGTAAAAGAAACTGTCATTTCAGTCTCTTAATAAACATCACAAATTCTTCCATTATCCTACAGTCATTAGGATTGTAAAAATGAGAGAACATAGTATAAAAATGAGAAAAATAAAAATATACAACTTGCTAAACTGACTCTAGGAAAGAGGCAAAATTTGATAGGACCAATCCTGTATGAAAAGTTGACTAAACAGCCAAGGAAGAGTAACTCTGATTAGAAAACTTCCCCAAATATTATCAACAATTTCTATCCATTTTCAAGTAAAGATACTGCTCTCATTTCATTGATAAATTTGTTTTAAGCTAAATATATAAATATATTAAAAGATGCAGAACTTGGCAGCCAAACTTCATACAAATTTCTCACTAAAAGTCATATTAAATTTTGTCCATCTTTTACCGAGATCACAGTTCGTGGAAGACGAGGTCCTCTATGAAACTTTGGATTCTGTATCCTGGGCTGAGATACTGTATTAATACTGACTATTGATAGATTGCTTCTTGGCACAGGTTGTGAATTGTTCAGAACTGGAGGTGAAGGTGGGTCACTGTTACTGGATGCTTCCTAAATAAGACAGATTTGAAATACTCTCAATGAAAAGAAATTTCTGTTACCTTTAAAAACCTCCATCAAATTACTATTGCACTCATCCACATTTTGGTCAAAAGCCCATGAAGCCCCTGATATCCAAGCGGGGGGTAGGGGGAGAGGAAAAAAAAAAAAGACTATCCTAAAATTAAGCTTAAGAGCACCACCTACAGGTTTAGGCATCTAAATTACCTCTGGTTTAAAAGCTCTTTTATTTGCTAGAGATTTAAGTAGTTCCTCTCGAAGCAGCATTTCTTCCTCCTCTTCCTCATCCGCAAAAGGTGGTTTTGGAGGCTGTTCTGGATCCTCAGGTGGGAGAGGTGGTAAAGGTGGTAGAGGAGGTAGAGGTTCAAGAGAAACACACAAGCCTTCCACATAAGGCTGGCTCAAAGGTGGCAAAGACTATTTTTTAAAAAGAAGGCATAATAATTAAAATGCAACTGTTATCAACTCCAAATGTTTATCTCTGAAGCAATATAAAATCAGGAAAAAAGGAAACCTTAGGTTATTATTTTAGCTGAAAATACAGTGAACCCAGTATATATTTCAGAATAAACCCAGAATTCAAACATTGATCATAAAAACGTACTGCTTTCACAATTCAAAAAGACTTTTTAAAACATTTATAAACTTTAAGGTAATTATACAAACTCATCTGTTTCCATTCTAATCTCCATTTAACATTTTAAGAATTACAGGAATCAAATTCCTGTATGAACTGTCATACAAGAATGGAATGTTACTCCTATATGAAAATACATAGAAATACTAAAACAAAAATCATATATTTAAATTAAAAAATGTAAACTAAAAAATTTAAAACTTGAAAATTAAAACCAGGAACCAAAGTGATTCTGGGAACCAAGTACCTTAATGTCAAGAAGAATCACCAGTACTAACTCTAAATATATACAGAATGGCACTTTGGACATTATATATATGAAGGAAACTGATTTTACACAGATGCTTTTGTGTCAAGGCTTGTCCAGTATCTCTCCAAGTATTTAGCTCATTTATTTCCCAATTCTCCCCTCAAAAAAAAAATTTCGAACAAGGAAAAACAAAACTTCTTTTTCACTCTCTGTTCCTTGCAAATGTGAAATGGAAAGAATCCCTCTTACCTATTAGAAAGATATTAATTTAGAAATAACATCAGGAAAAAAAATGTCAGAACTTTTACACTGTGATTCCCCATTTCTTTTCTTTTTTCTAATTGTGTGTGTGTATATATGTGCTTAAATGGGACTGACAGTTCGTTTAAGAGACAGGGAAAAAGAAATTAACTTTCACAGGTAATTGTTTTTTTTTTTTTTAAGCTAGGTTTTATTTTTTTGTGTTGCTTAATAAAGAATTTTTCATTAATCTTTTTTTAAATGTTTTTTTTTTAAAATGTTGTTTTGGTACTGAGAATTGAACTCAGGACTTTGTGCTTACCAGGCAGGCACTGTGCCATTGAGCTATATCCCACGCCCTTTGCTGGGTTTTCAAGTGTAATGTAAGTACATTTATCAATCCAAGAGAATGGAGAGACTTTTTAGGAAAATCCCATGCCTTAAATCCCAATTTTCAAAAAGGAGACAGGCCAAAACTTGAAGCAAATTTGCCTTGGAGCAAATTTTCTGAGTAGCTACTAACTAAAAAGCAAAGAGAAGAAAAAAGGAAACACAATTGGTACTCAGAAAAAGTGAACATAAAATTAAAAGTTAGATATGAAAAAAAATTCCAAAATTGACAGTAATCAATTTTATGTATTTGTAACTATTAATGATAGTAAGCATTTTGATTTTTTTTTTTTTCTTTTTGACACAGGGTCTCACTACACAGTTCAGGTTGCCCTTGAATTCACTATGTAGTCCAGGCTGGCTTCAAACTCATGGCAATCCTCCTGCCTCAGCTTCCCAAGTGCTAGAATTACAAGCATGAGCCTCCACACTCAGCTAGCAATTTTGATTTTTAAAGCACTCTTCACACCTAACTATGCATTACTTACATGCCAGTTTTTCAAAACAAATTAGAAAAGACACAATGCGATGCAATTTCTTAGATATCATTATCAAGTCTGACTTACAGAAACCTGAGGAGGTGTAGGCAAAGAAATAGATGGTGCCGGAGAAAAATACCCCAGTGAACATTCAGAAAAGAATGGTGGTTGCACTGGTGAAGGTGCTATGAAAACAAAACAAAACAAAACAAAACACTGGAGGTAAGACTTTAGCAATAGAAACCTTCAACTGGAAAACAATAAATGTATGATTTGTTTGAAGAAATCCAAATATGCGCCCATAGAACAAATTAAGAGTTTTATCAATCTCTGATCAAAATTTGAATCTCCACAAGTTCTCTTCCCATCTAAAACAGTGATATTAGGACTTCATTTTTCCCTTCATAGGGAACAAAGGAAAGCAAAGAGATGGACTATGTTACCTATACAGAAAGCAAAAGGAACTAAATATTTAAGCAATAAAACACTCCTTTTTTCATATTTTAAACTAATCTAACATTTCTTCTTTATCCCAGTTGTCTTGTAATTTAATACAGACCTATCTACATGCCTTAGATTGGACTGACCTGAATAAACACTGATCTTCAGAACATTCTACTTCTTAAAAATATAAGAATCTATCATTGCTATGGCAAAAATTAAAATCTGAAAAAGCTGAGAACATATTTTCTTTGTAAATTTTTACAAAATTATTTTAAAAGTATAGAGCATGAAGTTTTATTCTGAGATACGATATTAATATCGTCATTACTTGAGAATTGCAATGAATTATCTCTAAGAACCTGAACATAAGAAAATGACTGATTGACCACAGACAGTTAAATTATGAAATAAAAACAAGATTATCAAGCATCAGCTTAAAACAACCTGAAGGTAAGCAGCTTTGGTAAACACTGCCCAAATCATGCATTTTGCTTTTTTTTTTTTGGTCTAACACACAAAAGTAGGATTTTAGGTTTGATTTTGTTTCAGAATATGACCACAGAGAGAAATATACTGATACAATTTTTCAAATACACCAGTCATGGAATGCCAACTGCACTGTTATGTACCTCAAACCTATGTTTTAAATTACTGAGAACAGGTCTCCCATAGTCAATCATCTGTGAATATCATCAGAAGCCAAGTCTCTGGCCCTCAAATGTAAAATAGATTCTAGATCACTCAACCTAAAGTACAGCCCTACCAGTCCTAACTAGCCTTTCTAACCTAACCTGAGATGCCCCTAGAATGACTCTCTATTTCTGAATTTATACAAAGTATTACCACTGTAAAGAGGAACAGAACTTAAAAGCAAAATAGATTTTTCTTTATTCTTTTTTATGAAAACAGAAAGAAACCTGATTATAAAGATCAGAGTTGTTTCAAAGAGCAACGTTTTCATCATTCCCACCATCTTCACTTTTTAGATCAGTTAACAGTTTAAATAATGCTATTTTATTTAAAGGCTATCTAGGAAAAAGTAGTGGAAGTAAAGGTTAATATACATTTCAGGTTTGATCTCTAAGCATTATAATACTAAATGTTTATGGTTATAAAATTCATCAGCAAATCTACAGCAATGTAAATTTCTTCCACAGCTTTAATGACCATTTTCTAGTAATTGTAAATATATAAATGTTTCAAGTTTTGGCTCATACCTGGAGAATTGGTTTCACTATCTGTATCCATAGCAACTTCTTCATAGTTATCATATTGATAAATTCCTCCTCCACTATCAGTAGGCTGCTTATCTAAGGATCGCCTCAGGTCAGGATCTGAAGACTAAGTATATTAAACATTTTATTTAGTGTTGGACCTTATGCTACAAATCATAAAAGAATTGATAACTACTTTCTATAGAACAATACAAAAAATTATGATGATTCAGTTAGACTTATACTAGATTTTGGAAATTTCAATTTATATGACAGGCACACTGCTGTGGACATTTTATAAATGCAACATCAGATTAAAAAAATGAATCTAGCAAATACTATCTACACAGATGAAATCTGCCATTGTTATCAGAGCCACTAAACAATTAGTTATTTCTCTAAAAACTAAGATTACACCAACCTGCTCAATACTTCGGGCTTCTGTAATAAACTAAGGAAATAAGTACTAGTTTTGCCACCAAGTTTATATGAAACACATTTTAATTATGAATAAATACTTGAAAATTTTAAACTGTGTCCATGTTTGTAACTGTGTTGCTTTACTGCTTATAATATTTCACTTATAAGAAATTTATATATAACAAAACTAGCAAAACCTATCCCGATGGAGATAAAAGGATAATATACAAATAATACAATACTTAGAAAAAAGTCCACTGAAGTGCTTTTTGTTTTATTTCATCTGTGTATAGTTTAGGCCTTGAACTCATGGTGATCCTCCTGCTTCAGCATGCGCCACCACCACACCCAGACTCAAAGGGCTTTTAAAAGGTTCCAAGATTAATATTTGTACTATTCCTTGCTTAAACAAACCTAACTCTTCACTTCTTCCAAGTAAAGAACTGTTATTCTTCATGTTCCCTCTATTTTCATTAGCACAATTCACTTAGTATACTGAAAGCTCAAAACTCCTGAAAACACTAACAGCAGTCTTTGCTAATCAAAATTTTAACTTCTTGTAGTATCTGTATGTATGTATACATGTAAAAAAAATAAAATAACATAAAAAAAAAATATATATATATATATGTAATCATTCTCAATGGTACCTTATTTTTCCCCAAAGAGTTACTTATATAAAAAATTCTACCAAACACAAAATACTTGATTTTGACTAGCTAAGTCAATCTATAAAATAAGACTATAACAACACTTAAATTTTGAGTAACTTTTTGATTTTACATTTTTGCATTTCTTACTTTACTTCTTGACCTCCTCTTTCCACCAACCAATTTCATGAATCTATTATATTGCTCTTCTTGATTTGAGAGATCTCGAATTTTTCTGATTTCTTCTTCTCTTTTTCTTCTCTCTTCTTCTTCAGCTTGTTTTCGTTGGTCCTCTTCTTTCTGTCTTTCCTGCTCTTTTTGTTGCTGCAGTTTCTTCCATGCCTTTGTTTGCTGCTTCCTCAAGGCTTGTTTAGCTTTAAATGAAAAATAAACACTCGTATCTGTTACACAGTTAAAATTTTGTAAGACCTAAAAGATAAAAGTTTCAAACAATATTTTCATTGCCACTGACTCATGTATACAGGTCCACCTCTTAAACTGTTTATATAGGACTGTCCCCCATTTCAGGACACTAATTTCTCAAACTCAAAACATCCTGAATTAAAATCTTTAAACTATAATGACACAGGAATTGAATTAAAATAATTAATAGAAATAATCAATCACCTGTTGTGCTAACTTTTTTGGCTGAATGTGTTTTGGTACTGGTTTTAACTTTTTGCTGTACAGTTTTTGTCTTAGTCAACTTTTCTTTGCTTTCTTTCATCACCTGCTGTTCTTTTTGTTGCCATTTTTTACTGGCTGACTGAAGAGCCAAAAGTCGAAGCTGTAATTCAGAGAGCTCCTCTTCATCTTCTCCAACTTTCTTTAATTAAAAAAAAAAAAGTAAAAGTGTTAAATTGTATTATTCAAATGTAAACATTTTACCAAATCAAATCTTTTATTAGAATTTAGTTAGTTTTGAGGCATATATTTAAAAGGAAAATATGGATGAAATAAAGCAATAACCCAAATAACTGAAGACTGTAATTCAATTCCTATATTATAAACACAGTAGATCAATGAATGAGGGATATGTGCATAGACATAAATGTGTAGGATTGGAAGAGAAAGAGTACAACTGATAGAACAGGATACAAAAAAAAAGGAAACTTACACAAGTTAAACAATATTTATCAGGGCTACCCAAGTTTGAAAGAGTAAAGCAATAGTAACAAATGCAAGAAGAAATCAAAGACTCATAAGAGGTAAGAGGTGAAGAAAAAAGTGGCCCCATAATAATATAATTTATTACTCACTAGTAACAGCACAAATACAATGAATGTCAAAATTCCAATTTGTAAAGGTTTTTTATACATTTTTAATTCTTTAAAGTAGTATGATAAAAAGTGTTATAATGTTGAGTGGAATAAACTGGACATACAAGTTTAGATACCATATGGTATCTCACAATAGAATAAGGCAAAGTATGAGCAAAGAAAATAATGAAGGACGACAGAAGGGAACAATAAGATTGGGAAATGCAATGCGGAAATGGTCCAAGGGGGAAAAGGGGATGAGAAGGAGAGGAAGGGGAATTAAGTAGAATAAAGGTATGTCTCAATTAATGTAAACATTATATGCCATATCCATAACATGAGCTAAAATCAATAATATCAACAAGAAAAATGGGATACAGAAATTGGAGGGAAGAGATTAAACAAAAAGGAAACAAGGTGTAGTATGTATTGTGGTAGGTACACGTAACCACTTCCCAAGATAACTGTAAACTGCAGATTACAAACATGTACTACTAAAATTTTTTAAGCATTAAAGGGAAAAATCTGTAGAGATTGCTTACATTTGAGTATTTTATGTTGCAAAACTAACATTTACCTGAATATTTACAACATTTTGTATACTTTAGGCTTCTTCAGGGAAACTAAAAAAGACATATTAAAAGCACATGTTTTGGAACATTTTCTAACTAAAATAACTCCATAATTTTTCATTCCAACTTTTAAAAATTAAATTTATTTTTTAAACTAATATATAAAAAAAAAAGGGGTAACATGCCATGCTTTGACACATGTATACACTGTATGTTTAAATCAATGTTAAATGTAATCTCCTCAAAGGTCTATAATTTCTTTATAGTGAAACATTAAAAATCTTTTAAGCTTTTTGAAACATATAATATGTAACTGTTATCTAATATTACCCTACTATGCAATAGTACACTAGAATTTTTTACTGCTAACTGCACCTTGGTGTTCAGTGATTAACCTTTCCCATGCTACTCTCCTTCACTTTTTAGACATAAATTTTAAAAATTAACCTATTTTCCACATTATAGCTAAGCTGTAACTGAAAATGCCAGACTATCTGAAGTGAGGTGGGGAGTTAGAAGGGGTCTTTAACATTACACAAGCAGTGAAAAGATTCAACTATCACTACCAAAATGTTAAGGCTCACTTAGAGCTTTCTTATTGCTCAACTGTAATTATATTTTTCTTCTATAATCCAATTACATTCTATTACAAAGCATAAAGAATATAGTAAGTTTTACCTAATGGCTTCACCTTAATATTTACTACCATGAATCTTTTAGTACTTCAATCAACCAAACCAGGATCCAGTTACCCTTACCACTACAGAGAACTACAAGTAAATAATACATTTTAAAATTATTATGATTCTTATCCTAAACATACCAAATTGTATTGTTGGGTACCAAAATTCTACATTTGTGCTATCCAACACAGTAACACTGAGCCACATGTGGCTATTTAAACTTAATTAAAATTGAACTTATAAATTGTACCTAAGCTATTCCAATCAGTTTTCAGTTTTTAATAGCTACATGTGGCTCACAACTACCATACTTTCTATTATTATAGAAAATTCTACCAGAAGGCACTCTAGATCTAGAGTGTAACTTTAAAACAAATTATCAACACAGTTCTACTGAGATTTTGCAACTACAGTACTTTGTTGAAATGACAGAAAGAAATCACTGACTGCCATACAACTATATGCTGAAACAGCTACTTGAATAAGGGGATTGAACCAGGAATCAAAGAACCTAATTTTAGTATGGGATTTAGCCCAGCAGCTCAAGTGCTTGCCTGGTAAGTGTGAAGTTGTGAGTTTGATCCCTGGTATCAAAAAAAAAAAAGAATCTCATTCAATTATTACTCTGAAACCTAATTCCTATGTATTCATTTTAGTAATTTTTTATTTAAGAGAAAAAAAGACAAAAGAAAAATGAAAAGCAAAAGAGACAACAACAAACCCAAAACAGTAACAGTATAGATTTTCAAAACAAGATGATAGGAATTTAACAATGGTTGTAACATTGCATAGTTACCTTCAAAAGGGTTGCTGAGATTACCAGATATAGGACATGCAAAATTGATCTAATGAGTATTAACTGTTCTTTTCCAAGAATGAAAAGAATTAGCAGTCATTTTAGCTATCTTATATGTATATATCATATGTATATATGATATATATATATATATATACACACACACACAAAAAAAATTTGTATCTTTTTTCTTTTCCCTTCCTTCTTTCTTCCTTTCCCTTAACCCAGTTACTATTCCCCTTTGAGCAGTTTCTTGCCATTACACAGTATTTATTATAGATTTTAGATCGTATTTGCTGTTTCAGTGTCTTACACTAGAAAGACAATATAGCAATATGTATTTACACGAGCTTGATTTATTTTATTTATGAGTATAGTCTTAAGTCACATCCATTTACTTATAAAAGCCTTGATACAATCTTTCTTTATAGCTGAGTAGTACTCCACTGAATAAAAATACATCTTTCTAAATTCCTCATTTGAAGGGCATCTGGATTGTTTCCAAGATTTGGCTATTACAAATTGTGCTGCTATAAACATGGATGCACATGTATGACTGTGGTATGATGTTTTCAAATCTCCTGGGAAAATGCCCAGAAGCAAGACAGCTAGGTCAAATGGAACCTCTAATCCTAGCTTTTTGAGGAACCTCCACACTGATTGCCACAGTGGTTATACCAGCCTATACTCCCCCAACAGTGAAGAAGAGTTCCTTTTATCCCACAGCCCCTCCAGCATTTGTTATTAGTTGATTTCTTGATCTTGGCCATTCTTTCTCACTCTGGAGTGAGATGGAATCTCAGTGTTGTTTTAATTAGCATTTCTCTATGACCAATGATGCTGACCATTTTTCATCTATTTATTTGCCATTTGTATTTCTTCATCTGAGAGGTGTGTATTCATCTCAGATGCCCATTTTTCGATTAAGTCTTTATATTTTGGAGGCCTGATTTTTTTTTTAAATTCTTTATATGTTCTAGATAGAAGTCCTTTGTCTGAGGCAGAGTTGGCTAAGATATTTTCCCAATTTGTGGGTTTTCTTCTTCTCATTCTGTTGGAGATTTCTTTTGACAAAACTTTTTAATAAGACGAGACCCCCCCACCCCCCCAGTTGTTGATTCAGGGAAGTACTTCCCTTACAGTTTGAATTTTGTTCATGAACTCTCTGCCTACTCCTATGTCATCAAGATTCCTACCTACTTCTCTTCCAGCAGATTTAATGTTTCTATTTTAATATTTAGATCCTTGATCCATTTTGACTTTAGTTTAATGCATGGTGATAGATATAGGTCTAGTTTTAGGCATATGAAGACCCATTTTTCTAGCACCACTTATTAAGGAAGCTATCTTTCTTCCAGTGAACATGTTTGGCCCTTTAGTAAAGATAAGGCGGCTGCCTGTGTCTGTAATTGTGTCTGTATCTTCTATTCTGTTCCACTGATCCTCAGGTCTCTTTTTTTGCCAGCACTGATTTTATCACTATAGCTTTACAGTATAACTTCAAGTCAGGGATTGTGTTGCTTCCTGTCTTGCCTTTGTTGCCTTGAATTGCTTTTACTATTCTATTCTAGGTCTCTTCTGGTTCCAGGTGAATTTCAGAAACAACTTCTCTAGATCTGTGAGATACACTGATGGTATTTTGATTGGAATTGCATTAAATCTGTGTAACAATTTTGGGAGAAAGGCCATTTTCACAATATTTGTTCTTCCTACCCATGAAGAGGGAATGTCTTTCCATTACCTGAAATCCCTAATTATTTTTTCAGAGTAATATAATTTTCTTTTTTTTTTATTTAAAGAGAAAAAAACAGGAAAAAGGTAGAAATATTACAGAATTTCAAGAAAAGAAGATAAACAGTAAGAAATCACTAGTTGGTAAATTACATATTGTTCTTTTAGAAATAGTTATTCAAGTTACAAAATTAAATCAAAGTGGACACTAAAGCAGTGAGAGTGCAAACAGATCTATTCAACAATCCAACAAGAACCTAGAAATATGGTTATCAATCCCACACACCTAAACATACATGCAGCTATATCTTTTATAGCGCTTCCTATTTCCTCTTTTTTTATAATAGCAATTATACATTTTTAAAATTTTATTTAAAGAGAAGAAAAAAAATCAAAACAGAAAAAAGGTATAATTTTCAATGTATGGATCTTTTACTTCCTTTGTTAGATTGATTCCTAAATATTTTATTTTTTTGGATGCTACAGTGAAGGGATTCCTATGTAATTTTATGCAAGTCATGTAATCTACCCAAATGAATCTTACTTCAACTATAGAGATACATATAATGTCAACTTCATAGGGTTATTGTAAGGATATTAAAGACTTGTTTATCAATCTGTATCTGTATGTATATCTATCCAATCATCTGTGCATCTGTTCTATCATTCTTACTAAATCCAGGACAATGTTTCCTAAGGCTCCTCAGCTCTTTAAATCATTTTAATTTACTAATAAAAACAAACTGAGATCTCTAATTTAACAAGGAAAAGGCCTGAATGACTGAATGGCATTTTCCAAGTTAAAAGTTTTTTTATGCTTCTGTGCTTTAGTAGACTGAAGCTTTGTAACAACCCAGGAAATTCATGACATCAAACTCGTTCTGAAGAAAATAAAATAAAGACAAGCAATGGCTTAATAGCTCTCTTAGCTAGTAAGAGGATTTACACTTTGGTATCAGGTCAAGGTCTACTTCCCTAGCTTTCTCACAAAGAATAATCTGCAAAAAGTCAGATTTTTATCTCACCCCGGAAAGAATGGCTACCATCAGGAAAACACCTGGTAACAAATACTGGCAAGGATGTAGGGAAAAAAACACTTCTCCACTGTTGATGGGAGTGCAAACTGGTGCAGCCACTATGGAAATCACTATGGAGATTCCTCAAAATGTAGGATTGGAAGTTCTATTCAATCCACCTATTCCCCTGGGTATTCTCCCAGAAAAACTGAAAAGGTCATATCACAGTGATATATGTGTACCCATGTTCATAGCAGCACAATTTGTGATGACTAAATCTTGGACACAACCAAAATGCCCATCAACTGCAGAATGGATGAAAAAATTTTGGTATTTTTATACAATGGAATACTACTAAGCTATAAAAAGGATGATCTTGAGGCCTTTATAGGTAAATGGAGGCAACTTGAAAATATCCTCATTAGTGAAATGAACAAGACTCACAGTAAATATCACATTGGCTCTCTAGTGTAAAAAAATAATAAAAACTGATAGATTAATGGGACTCAAGGTATCGATATTTCACAGATATTGTGAAAGCAAAAGAGAAGGAAAGTGTTCTAAAGAGTACAACGGTATGTATACTGTGTAAGATAGATGACCATATTACTGAATTTCTGTTGGAAGAGTGAACAGAAGAAATTGCACTATTAATGTTTGAGTGTCTAGCCACTATTTATGCTCTGATTTTGTGACTTTGGCAACTATTTTTTAGGACGTCAATGAGTGTTGTAGCAACTAGTGATTCTATGATGATAATTTTTTTTTTTAATTGGGCATTGTTCTACCCTTTTCTGTTTTTCTATTTTGTTTAATTCTCTTTTCTTTCTTTGAAAAAAAAGAGAACAATATGCAACATAACCACCATTGTTAAATTTCTTTCATTCTGTTTCGAAAACTTATATTGTTATTATTTTGAGTTTGCAGTTGTTGTTTATGCCTTTTGCTTTTAGTTCTTCTTTTCTGACTTTTCTCTTTTTTAAATAAAAATTTTAAAAAATCTCTGAATGTTTTAAAAGTTTAAAAAACCAAACAAAAAGATTATCTATAGATACGTATAACACTTCAATGCAATATAATTTGCAGAACCCAGTGGAGAAAGACTCCAAGACAGCTCTCCAGAATTTACATGAAGGTATATAACCAACATAAAGTTAATGATACAGCAGTGCAAATAATCAGTCTTACAGAGATAGCCAATCTCAAAAAACAGTACCTTACCTTTTCAGACAGAATATCTGAGGTACTAATTCTTCTTGTTAAATTTTGTTCATCTTCTAATCCTTTAAAATAAAACAGCATCTTTTGAAATACTCTAAAAGATATTTACAATCTAAAATAAAATAATGCTTTATAGTATTTACTGTTATTTTAAAGGGTTATCATAAGAAGGTCTAATTTTCTCAGTATTTTATCCAAAAGAAAAGAATGCCAATAGAGAATGAAAATCTAACCAAAGTCCTCTTAACAGCCTCATTCTGAAACTTATGAGGCAAGCTTGTGTAAATATTAAATAAATTAAAATACTTTAACAAAAGGGCCTTTGAACTAAAAATAATAATTTCAAATAAAAACAAATCTATGGACCAGATAAAAAGCAAAACTTCATTACCAAACAGATAATCTACTTGATAGATTATGATTAAATTAATTTAGTCCTCCAAAGCTAAAATGAATTCAATATTTTCAAACTATATTGGATTTATGCATTATGGAATCAATTTTCTATTTACTTAGGAAAACATCAAGGGAGGTTAATATAAGCTAACAATATTAAATCCATCAACATTTTCCCCAAATTTTAGGCTTGGGCTCAGATTTCTAAAGTAGTACATTAAACTCTGTATTTTACACAACCTACAACAGCTTTAAAACTCAGAATATAGTATATTTACAGTAGTATTTGGCTACTGTTTTTGTTAAAACAGATCAATTTAAAAACTAATAAATCAGGCTGGGGATTTAGTTCAACAGCATAAGCACCTGCCTGGCAAGCACTGGGTGGTGAGTTCTAACCCTGGTAACAAAAAAACAAAAATTAAAAAATTGAAACTAAGATGGATCACCATTAGTTGGAGGCTAGCCTGGGCTATACAGTGAGTTCAAGGCCAACCTGAACTGCACAGTGACACCCTGTATCAAAAAAGAAAAAAAAAAAAAAAAACAAGACTACTCCAGAATGTGAAAAATTAAGAAGTTACACAGGAAAATTCATTAAGAGAGAAAGGGAAAATAAGAACCTTGTAAAAAAAAAAAAATCAAATATAGTAAAGATGTTTGTACCTTATAAAATGTTCTCAACATTACAACCAAAATGAAAACAAATTCATCCTTTAAGATCCTATTAAGAGATCCCCATTTCACTTAGAATAAAAAACTAAAATTGTTACAAGGCTCTGTATCAGTGGTGGTAAACCTATGGTATGCATGTCCCAGAGGGCTGTTTGTTATCACTGAAAGTTCTAAAAGGTTAGCCATCACTGCTCTATATTATGGGTCCCCACCTGCCATTTCCAATCTCCTCCCTCTCATTATTCATATACCTAATTTTTCTTCATAGAATACCCTTCTCGGTTATATTCCAAATAGGTCAGGCATCCTACATTAGGGTTATTAAGCTATTTCAGTGATTCCCAAAACTGAGCATATACCAGAAATCAATAGAAGGACTGGTTAAATACAGACTGATGAGACCCATTCTCAGAACTCACAATCCAGTAAACCTGGGGAAAGACAAAAACTTGCATTTTTGTCAGGAATTGCTGGCACTTAAGGACCATAGTTTGAAAATCAGTGTTCTCTCTGCCTAGAAACCACTTCTTCCAGATATCAACTTGGCTATCTGATCACTGACTTCAAAGTCTGTTTAAATCTCAGATTCAAATTGAAGGCTATCCTAATCAATTTATCAGTGATGCGACTAGATACCTCTATTCCCATCCTACTCACCCTGTTGTACTTCTCTAAGAAATAACTTATGCATCAGGTTTACTGTCTTCCCTTCTAAAATAGAAGCCCATCGAAGGCATAAGTGACTATTTGGGGAACAGTGGTACACACATGTAGTCCCAGATAAATGGAAGGTTGAGAAAGAAGAATCACTTGAGCCCAGAAGTTTGAGCCCTACCTGTGCAACAGAGTAAGATCCTGCCTCTAAAAGAAAAAGAAAGAAAGAAAGAAAGAAAGAAAGAAAGAAAGAAAGAAAGAAAGAAAGAAAAAAAGAAAAGAAAAGAAAAGAAAGCAAGGCAAGGCAAGTCTATGAGGGTATGCATCTGTTTTGTTCACTAATGAACTTCTAAAAATGTAAACAAAACGCTTAACTAATTTGTGAATGAATGGAGAAAGAACTGAAAAGTATCCACTGAATTTTACAACTAGGTTATATAAAATCTTGCTGTGTAAAATTTTGGTTTTGCTTTGGGGATAAAATGTAGACTATATTGGGTTAATAAGGGAATGGGAAATGAATAGGCACGGACCAGTCTTTCCAGAAATCTCACTGAAAAAGAGGAGAAATACTTGACAGAAGGAAGAATGCATGATTAGGAGGCATTTAAGTTTTTAGATGAACAAGTCAAATATGTTTAAAATAAAAACACCTGAAGAAAAAGTGGCTAAGATAAAGCAAAATAAACAGGAAACAGAGCAAGGTCCAAAAGAAAATGGGAGAAGTTAAAGCCAGTAAAAATAATAAAACAAAGTGGTCATGGACAAGAAGAGAGCCATCACTTCTTCAGAGTGCAAGAACTGACGTGAAAACTTTTTCACGCTGATGTCAGTTACTTTATCTAAAATATACATCTGATCACATTTTCATATATGAAGATGTATGACAACGCACTTAATTAAACAAATAAATTTTAAAAATAAAACAAGAGTCCTTAAGAATTTCAAGGGTGTTCTCAATTCATCTCTAACCTGATACAAACTTACATCCACTGTCCTAAAAGCATACCATATAGACCACATGCACATTTCATCTATCTCAATACCCTTAAAGTCCTCTGTATCTGTCTGTTCATTTGGTTTTAACTTCCTAAATGGAAACGACTCATTTTCAAGATGCAAACCAAACATTATAATCTCTATGAAAACTTCCTAAAGCCAAGTAAGGATATTCGATCCTTTCTTTTAACACTGCAGGTTTTCACATTTAACTCTCATTCTACTCTACTTGGTTATTTGTATGGCTTCTTGTCTTCCTAGAGTATCAAAACTGCCTGTCCATAAATTCAAACTTCTAACTTCTTTGCAAACTTCTAGCTTCCATTTCTCTGAGAATATATGATGAAAACTGGTCATTTACTCAAGTTTGCAAGCAAATTTACATCATATGGATGGCCCTGAAACCTTTACATATGTAAAGTGATCCCAGAGCAAATATCTACCATCATAAACCATATGTCTATAATCCTAGCACTCAGAGACTGAGGCAGGAGAATCCCAAAGTTTAAGACCAAAATTTAAGTTCAAAAATACTGAAAAAAGGTTGGAGAAGTAACACAATGTGAAGGCCCTGTGTCACTCCCCAGAATTAAGGGAGGGGGGAGGTATCAACAATATAAAAAAATTGATGAAATAATAATATAAATAGCCTTTTCAAACATTCAGAAGATTTATAAAAACCAATCATATACTACACAATAAAACACACCTCTACAAGTATTTCAAAAGATTAGTTATCATATAGATGTTATTCTCTGCTGGTGTTACTGACTTACATATAAATAACAAAAAATGCTGATAGAAAACCTGTATTTGGGGGAAGAAACACTTCCAAATAACACGTTAGTCAAAGAACAAAAAAAAAAAAAAAAAACCCAGAAAACATTTAGAATGAATAAGCAAGGTGTGGTAGTGAATGCCTGTAATCACAGCACTTGCGAGGATATGTAGAAGGATGGCCCAAGAGTTCAAGGCCAGCCTGAGCTACGTAGTTCAAAGCATGCTCGCTTGGGCAGCATATATACACAGTGAGTTGAAAGCTAGCCTGACCTATATAGGAAGATCCTGTCTCGAAAAAAAAAAAAAAAAAAGAAAGATGAAAAAACAAACCACAATAGAACTCATGAGAAAAAAATTATATAGCCCACTTACAGCTGAAGTAGAAATTTTACGACTTAACAGCTTTGAAACTAATGAAAACTAATGTAAAATCTATGGTCTTGCTTCTGGGGAAATTAAAGAAGAGGAAAAACGAGATAAATTTATAAATGCTGCAAATAATAAAAAGGTTAAGAAATTCTTAAGAATAACCGTAACGTTTACAATTTATGAAAAATAAATACATTGTTAGAAAAATATAGTTTGCTTAAATTCCCTTAACAGATACAGAAAACAGGAAGTATTCTCAGATTAAAACACTCCCTGAGGACTGGGGCTGTCACTTGGTGGTACTATACTTGATGAGTGAGGCCACAGTTAGATTCTCAGCACAGAAAAAGACAAAAATTTTAAAAATCTTCCATCAAGCCTGAATACTTTTACCAGCAACATCTATGTATTCCAGAAATAAGTCTCATAACATTATACTATAAACTGTCAAAGAAAAAAGAGGGTGGGGGAATTTACAAATTGCAAACATAGGTAAAAAATTCTAAACAAAACACTAGCAAACCTTTATTTTTAATGGGCAAAAACAAGAAAAGTCATGAGTTCCTTAACTGGGAAGTGAATAAATTACAGTGATTTGTTTTAATGAACACAGCAATAAAAAAAAATGAACTATCAAAATACACAACTACATAGATGAATTTCAAATATACTCTAAGTGAAAACAGAATTAAAAGGCATTTACTGTGTGACACTATTCATGTCATATTCTTGGAAAAGCAAAACTAGAGGGACAGATCAGGAGTTATCCGGCTGGCTAAGATTTAAGAGAGGGGTTGAGCCACAAAGTGAAATGAGGAAAAGTGTGTTAGGGGTTGTAAATGGAACTATTCCATATCTTAATTGTAGTAGCTAAGGCTAATCAATTACCCACCTGCCGGCATTTGCCAAAATTTGAACTATTCCTAAAGAGTAAATTTTACTGCATATACATTCTGTTTTAATAAGAGAAAATAACAAGTCCGTGATTTAAATATGAACTACTTAACCAAGCACAAAAGGGTGACTTAACACTGCAAAACTAATGTAATTCACTAATAAAGGAAATAGTTGCTCGTATCAAAAATGATGGAAAAAAAACAAAAAACCTCAATATCCACTTATGATGAAAATCCCAAACTATGAATAGAAAAAAGGCGTTTTTATAAAAAAAAAATTTCTTACAAACCCTACAAAAAAACTTACATATCATGTTAAATGGTAAATGCTTAAAGTATTCTAGTCACAAAACAACGATGCCCATTATTATCACTTATGTTCAACACTGTAAGTCCAGGTCAGCATGTCAAACCAAAAATTAAAGATTGGTAGGAAACACAAGTTGTCATCATTAAATAATATGAACATCTATGAAGTACAAAAAATACAGAATATTTAGAATCATGTTAGTGAAGTGCACTTTCAAAACAAGTAGTTACTAAGTGCTGTTTTGTTTTATTCTATTTTTGGTCTTTTTGAGACAGGGTCTTACTATGCAGTTCAGACTGTTCTTGAACTCACTTTGTAGTCCAGGTTGGCCTCGACAGCAATTGGACCTCAGCCTCCCAAATGCTGGGATTATAGGCAAGCACCATCAAGCCCAACACTCCTTTGAAATCTGAACTACTAATTAAAATATTTAATTGATTACCTTGACTAGATTCAGTAGCCTCGGATTTCAGGGAAAGCTGTTTCGGTCCATCTTTACCTTTTTTCAACCTGTTCTTATCTCCTGGTAAAGTCAATTTTTGCCTGAGTGGTTTTAACTCAAATGCCTGAAAAGTTTTAACCTGCGTTTTCTCTTCAGGAGCTACTTCTTTACTTGAGTCTTTTGTAATACTGACATTATCAGTGCTTGTTTGGTCCTCAAAGTTCAATGTTTTATTAGAGTCTTCCTGCACATTTTCTTCTTTGCTACTCAAAGCTAGTTTTTCATCCTTATTGATACATTCTAGTTCCAACTGTATTTGCTTATACTTTAAAAGTAAATCTTCAAAAGTTTCTTCCCCGCAGTTTTCACTTTTTGATGAATAATTCTGTTTTCTTGATGGAGATCTTCCAAAGCTTTTGGCTGAACAGCATATTAAGGAAATCAGTTTTGAAAATTGTTGAGTTACATTAAGAAGATAAAAATACAGATGAATTTTCTTTTAAATTTTTCAAGAAACATGATCCTGGGGCCAGGGATTTAGCTCGGCGGCATAAGCACCTGCCTTGCAAGCACACAGTCGTGAGTTCAATCCCCAGTACCACAAAAAAAAAAAAAAGAAATATATTTTTCAATTACTATATTCCATTTAACATATATGCTTTTAATGCCCACTTTCATTATATGCCCACATTTCTATAAGTATTTATAAAATAGTGCACGTATAAAATCATTGGTTTCAATAATTACCAGTAGTATCCAGATAATTCACCTAGTTAGGTTATAGATAGCATAGCTGTTTCTTTAAGTACCAGGAAATCTCGTAACAACCTGGATGTTTCAGATTCTTTTCTGAAGGAAAAGGAAAAAAATTGAATGTGGATTATCTACACTTCAGATAATCAGAAAGTGATGTTTCTTCTCATACCCCAAATTTAAAAAAAAAAAATAAGAAAATAAACTGACAATTAGACTAATATACAAATGAGAGATATCTTCTTAAAAGTATAATACACAAGTAGCTCAGAGCTCAACTACATTAACATTCAACATATGCACAACTAAAGTTATATTAAAAAAATCCTTAAATAGTACTTAAAATGTATCTTCTAAAATCAAATAATTCATTTACATAAACATTGTTACACTTTATTTTTCTAGCCAGTACCTCCTATAGTTTTTAAAACTATAGAAGTTTTGTTTACGGATCATTTTCCATCAATTAGAATGTTACATTATGGTTTCATAAACAATTTTTTCCTGTTTAACAATCCATAGGACAAGCAGTCAGCAAAGATCTTTAAATTCCCTAATAAACAATACAAAAATAAGAATCACCACCCAATATTTGAGAAAATAAGCTGTAATGTACAACTGAAAATATTTTACAGTTCTTCAGCAAAAACTATTCTTAGAAAATGTTGATTCTGATACCCTCAGAATCAAGTTTCTTGAAAGAACACTAGTTCAATATTGTTCTGACCCCTATAACCAAACAAAAGTGGACTTCTGTCTTGTTAATTCAACAAAAACTCAAACTGAGTGTCTATTAATAATTTCTAACCTAATTTTGTCTGACCTCTCAGTAGAATTTGATGCTGTATACCACTGCTCTCCATAACCCTCACTGTGCCCTTCTCACTGTGCCCTTTTTAAAATGACTTCTTTTCTCTACAATTCCTGAAATAACTGTGCTCTAGTAAAACTTTCTTTAAAACTTTCTTTTTAGAGCAAAGTGCTCGCACAGGTTTACATACCACAAGAGAGAAACTTCCTGATAAGACACAGTAGTCTGAATTGCCTACCTTCCACTAGTCATGTCCATTACTACCCACAGAGTGATCCCAGAATATAGCAAAATCTAATCAGTGTTAACCCTCCTTGTTTAAATCTCAGTAGGGCAGAGTCCAAAATCCTTCAAACGGGTGTCTTATGATCAGACCTGTGTCGACCTTTCCAATCTTACCTTTTTACTGCTAATCACAATTCATGTACAGCTCTGTATCTAGGTTTCTCCATTTTTCAACTTCACTTTAATTCAAATAACTTCCTCATTAATTAAGAATTAAGTTACTCTCCCCTCTCCCTTCTTATGTTCTCTTATACATTAATATGGTAATTATCTACATTTACAACTGGCTTTGCCCTGAAGCCATCTAAATGCACAATTGTAACAAAAAGTAAAATAAAGACTAAAGATCCTTGACAGACAAAGTATGCAAATAGAAAAGACTCCACAGAGTAGCAAAAAGAGAAGTAACTAAGGAATAGGAAAATTAGGAAAAGCAATTAGGTTATAACTAATCTCCTTCAGGACTACATAAAAAATCTCTCAATGATATTGACAACTAGACCAAAACCAGCACACCCCAGATGTAACTTTAAACCCTAAGACGCAATTTCTGATTTAAATTTCAAAAAGTGATTGCTTTTAAAAACCAAATTTTAAAATCTAAAATAAAAATGCTATTTAACCTTTTCAGCTGTAGCTGAAAATGGAATGATTTTTTTTTTAATTGATGACAATGGCCCAATTATGTTAGTTTTCATCTGATTTGGAAGTTTAAAACAGTAGTTATCCAAGGGAGACTTGGGCTAAAATAAGACTGACAAAAGGTCTATCATTCTGAAAAATTTAAAGTGAATAAGAATAAAGAGCTAGAATCTGATTTATTGTTTCTTTAAAGCTGAAACTAAAAAAAAATAGAACCAAAAAAACCTGTATTTGAAATACTTTATATTTAAATTATTGAAAGACTTACAATTGCTCTTTTTTACACAGTATTTGTAAGGACATTCTTTTATCACAGTGGAAATATGAATTAAACATATAATACTGATATTAAAAGAATTTCAATAAATTCTACACTACAAATTTTGTTTGTATACAAAAGTTGTTGAGAATTACATTTTTCTCTTCAAATTCTTACAAGAACACAACTGCTAGGATGGACTATTGATATTTCATGAGGAAAACTGCATAGAGGATCTAAACAAGCATTCTTTTCTTAAAGGGTGGCATTTGTTAAAAAAAAAAAAAAAAGAAAGAAGAAAAAGAAAGAAAAACTGCAGAAGAGTGTTTCCAACAAGTTATATTACTATTGTAATTGTTGTTTTGGTTTTTTGAGATAAAGTCTCAATGTGTAAGCTCAGGCTGGCCTCAAACTCACAATTATCCTCCTGTCTCAGCCTACATGCTGTAGGCTGTATACTCTCATATAGTGTGCACCCCCACGCACAGCTTGCTTCTGACAAGTTATTACAGAAATCGAAGTCACTCAGACTCCATATTTTCTTATACATTTGCAATCTCATGTCTGCTTACTAACAGAAATATGTATAAACATAAAAATAAGGATAATGTCAGAAGCCCAAACTTGTACTGAATGAATAGACAGAAGACAAAGGGCAAGATGATGGTAAGTTCATTCATTTCCTCCTTTTCCAGTACAGAATAAAACAAGAATAAAGCCATAAACTGTCACAGTACTTTTTGTATACCTCACTTTGAACTTTTTTACTAAACTATATTTGTTTGTCTCTCCAAAATGAAGTGCAAGTTTTATCTCTAAATTCTCTTTTAAAAATCCACATATATGCCTAACTAGCCTTTCTGACTTGGATTCAGAACAATCAAATGCATGGATAAAAAAATATTCTGGACAGAAGTTTTCTAACCTTCTTGAAAGAACATTCATTGTCTTTAAAAGTACTTAAATGATTTTTTTCTGAAACAATCCTCAAATGCTCCTAATACATTGTCTAGTTGCAGAAACAAGTTTCTTCAGGGCAGCAACAACAGAAGCTGCTTTTACCTAACTAAAACATTGCTAACCCCTTTACATCATGATATCCAGGACACCCCCATTCGGGCCCTAAGTATTCTGTGAAAATAATTTGGAGTATCTTCCAAATAAATATAACCATATGTAAATTTTATACGTAATGAATACATTTAAAAATTACATGAGAATTACAACTAGTAATGAAAGCTCTTCATAAACTTCAATGCAGTTATTACAGAGTAATCAAGACATAGTTCTATAAAACAGGAAACCTTCAGATAATTTCATGATATAAATCGACAGTAAACTCAGTGATGTTAAAAATAACTGAGAATAAGATTAAAGGGAGCAAAAATGATCACGTATTTTACTGTTTTCCTTCTTTTCTTGTCCATAATATACACATGCTCCACTCTAAAACTTTTAAAATAAAAGTGTTGGTAAACTTACCTTTGTGTCTGGCCCCCATGTAAACCCCCACTACAAGTTATAAAATATTTAAGTCAACACAGTAAGTAAAGTTAATGAGCACACCTATGGATTTAAAAAGCTGTAAATCGATATAGTTGCTAAAGACACAGTAGCGCTCCCCACCCCCACTCTAAGACAGTAATGAGGTTGAGTAAGAAAGGTAAACGTAATCACAAGAACGGTGGGGTTAGGCCAGGCATGGTGGAGCATGCCTGTAATCCCAGCACTTGGGAGCCCGAGGCAGGAGAATCGCGGCGATTTGGAGGCCAGACTGGATTACAACATGAGTTCAAGGCTGGCCTGAACTTCATAGTGAAACCCTGTTTCAAAAAAAAAGAACAGTGGGATTGTGCAGATCAAAACTTACAATTTCCAATGTTTCCAATGTCAAGTTGCAATACAAGTAACAGTACAGTATTTCCAAAAGTTTGCTATTTTTCCTGTCTAGCAATCTAAGTCAACTGCACTTAAAACTCAAAGTTTTTGTACTAGCAAAAAAATGCTTATATAAATCTGAGCTTCCGATAAACTATTTTAAGTCTTACCATCTGTAATCCCACCAGGTACCCCAATCAATAACGCATTAATATCAAAACAATAATGCAACCTCGGCAGCATCACTAGTGTGACACATGGAAATTACCGAGCAACTTTATACCGACAAGAACAAGCGGCTCCGCAAAGTTACACTCATCTTGTGGACTTAGTTAATGACGCAAAGGGGAACTTCAGTGACACACCCAGGGCCGACAGCCTCGGTGAAGGATACAGCTCTTCCGAGGTGGAGAGGGCTCTCGCCAGCTCTGGCTGCTGCTGAATCCGGATCCCGCTCCTCCTCCCAGAGGTCTGCACCCCGGCTTGCCTCCTCGCTCACCCACTCCTCGACCCCGACTCCAGCGACTCCCACCCCTGTAAGGCCTGCCTCGAAAGCGGAAACGGTCCAAGGCAATGTGGCTCCGCTCCCAGAAAGACGGCCGGGGGCTGCTTTCGGACAGTGAGCTCGGAGGCATCCGCACCGAGGGCGGATGAGACCGGAAAGGCTCTTTGGGTCGGTAGCTGCTGTGTCCCCTGAGGTGGCCCCGCTCCGACGCGTGCCGCGAGCGTGAGAAATTCCTCAGCGGCTGCTGAGAGGACGAGGACGACGACGAGGAGCCACCGCCTCCGCCAGATCCACCGCCCCGGGCCGGGTGTAGAGGCCTTCGTCGCGGATACGGTAACAGCCCGCCGCCACTGCTGCTGCTACTGCTCCGGCTCCGTATCTGGCTGTTATTATCGTCGTCACTGATCTCCCCATCCTCAAGCTCCCCTTCTTCCTTCGGCGACAGGCCACTGGAGGCCGTGGCCGAAGTGTCCGCGGTCGCCATCCGGGGAGCAGCGCCTTCCACACAACCTTAGCCCTCCGTCCGGGGATCCGCCCGACGACTGCCTTCCTCCTCGGTTCCCTTCTTTCCTAACGGACCTGGTAGGTGCGGCCGTACTCTATTCGGACACCTAGCGGGTTCTGCTCCCCAACTTCCCCGCACCCCAGTTCTTTCACGCCGGACCGTCGCAAGCCAGTTCCCTCTCCTAGCGCCCCCTTGCTCCTCAGCGATCAGGAATCTTCCGCCTCGCGAGAAAGGGGATCTGCTAGGGGCCGAGCCCGCGCCGTCACTTCCTGCCGCACGCCGGAAGCGAGGTTCCCAATTCACGCGATAAGGCGAGCCACGCGCACTTGAGATTTGTAGTATCTCCTGTCATCTGGATCATCCTTCCGGTCTACAACACTCGCACACCCTGGGGTCTACTCTGGGACCTGTGGGTGCGGGTTGCGGTGGGCCAACTCGCCCTCCCTACCGATTTGAGACAGTTTCGTAGTAAACGGAAGGGATAGCACTTGTCTTTTAATTGCTCTGAAGACTCTTGCCTAGGGGACGCAGTAGACCTGTTCCTTTCGGGGGACGGGGAGGGGCAGGGAAGGGCAGTTTCCGCCATCTTGGTGAAGGCAAAGGAAGGCGCCCGAAGCTCCACGGTGGTCGGCTCTGCCGACTCACGTGCGTCATACTAATAAAGAGATAGGGAAGATTGACCCTCTCGCGCCCCACCCTCCATATACGCCCGTTCCCTTTACCCCGCTGTCACCATTGCTCGATGGGCCCTTCGCCTGTCCCGATTGTTCAGCCTGTACCTGAAGGAAGTTTAGCAGCTAGTCCCTCAGAACAAGTTTAAGATAGCGCCGAATGAGGGGGCAAGGGAAATGCCGACCAATTGCGCTGCAGCAGGCTGTGCTACTACCTACAACAAGCACATTAACATCAGCTTCCACAGGTAATCTGGGAAAGGGAGTGGGGGTGCGGGAGCTATCAGTCCGGATTTCGCTTGTGGCAGGAACAGGAAGATTCTACAAATCTCACTAAGTTTCACAGCTGGCGTCAGGGAAGAATTATTTTTGTCCTTTATGGGTGGTTCTCAAATCTGTCGATTTATTTTTCTTTCCTTTTGGGGAAAGTGTACTCATTTAAAAAAGAGAGAGATGCAAATGCTGCACAATGACAACTCTAGGGGAAAAGTGATAGGAGGATACTTACAATTTTCTACTCTTTTTCGAAATATTAGACCATGTTTCGTTACGAATGACGCTACAGGGAAAGATCTTTTCCTCTTCAAGTCAACAGTCACCTTAAAAAGTTTTCCACGTGCCCATTAAGATTTGGAAATATCACTAGGTGAATTAACAAGAAACATTCAGGTTTCTAATTGTAAGTGCTGAGGAACTCAGTCATCATCATTGATAGTCACGAAATTCAGCTATGTTAATGAAAGGGCGAAAGATAAGTTTTCTTTTCTCGAGTAGAGTAATCAAAAGAATGTAGATTTTATTTTTCATTCCTTTGCTGGAAGTTCTATCAAATCAAAACTCTTGAAAGCACATCCAACATTGCCTGGGGCCCGTTACTTGCCTGAAGAAAAATACTAAAAAGTTAAGGATAACAGTTCTGATTTTTTGTTCTTTTTCTCTGTGTAGCCCTGGCTGGCCTCAAATTTTCAGTAATCCCCCTACCTCAGCCCTGAAGTGCTAAGACTACAGATATGCACCACCACACCCAGCCAGTTCTGACAGTATATACTTTACAATTTATATGATTTTAGAATATAGGAAGTTAGGTCATTGACATTTCTCTAACCTCACTATTACTAAATGCACATCCTTATTAAAAGCTTTCCCTTAAAAATAATCCTGTAATGGTTGTTTTTTAACTACTTGATGTAAATATAGCACTTTATTTATTCGTGTCAAATGTGTGGAGTTCCTAATTGTCCAACATAATGCTAAGGATCCATAAAGTTCTTACCCTCCTGAAGTTCAGAGCTGAATGGAGGAGAGGTACCAATAATTACAGTTAAGTGCCCCAGAAAAGACCTTCAGACAGACCTCATTTAGCCTTGGAAAGTCAGCAACTTCTCAAAGGATGTGACATTTCATATGAGAGGAGAGGATGATATAGACTTTGTTCTCTATGCTACTTAAGTATTTTCTATTTTATTCTAAGAGTACTTGAGAAGCCATGGAAGGTTTAAAAAGAATAATGGCATGATTAGATTTGCATATTTAAAAGTCCTCTGGCTACAATGTGAATTACTTAAAGTACTAGTCAAACATCATCGGAGTGAATTTGATGAGAAAGGAGTTTATTGTAGAATGTTAATTTACTTGCTGTTTCTTTCACAGGGAAATCCTATCACAATATCAGCTGAGCTAAGTACTACCACTTAGTTCTATTAAAAAAAAAGGTAGCTGTACTATGTGCAAATCATTTGTCTGTTATAAGCCTAACAATTTCATTAACTTCTGTCCCTCCCAGTTATTCATAGACATTTTTATCCCCATACAAGTTATGTTACCTAAATTTACTGTCTCCATTTTTCTTATCTCTTAATCCCCTCAAATCTAAGTCTCTAATAGTGTTCTGATACTGCCCTTGTTCACATGACCTCTGTGTTTCACTACATGTATTTTTTATGGTATGTGTTCATTTCCTCCTTGAAATACTCTTTTAGCCAAATGCATTGGTGCATACTAGAAATCCAAGCTACTTAGGCTAAGGCATGAGGATTGCAAGCTCTTGGTCAATCTGGGTAACATAGAGAAGATCTTGTGTCCAAAAAAGAGGAGGTTGGGAATATAGTTCAGTGGTAAAGCGTTTACCTAGGATATGTGAAACTCTTGCTGGGGGAGGAAAAAGAAGAAAGAAATACTTTCAACTTTTGAATTCCTTGATACTAATTTTGTGTGTCTTTTTTTTTTTTTTTCCAAGCTCTTCTGCTTGCTCACCTCCACACCTCAGTCTTACACTCTTGTCAAAATGATTTAAACCCTTGGTGCTGGGGATTTAGCTCAGCGGCATAAATGCCTGCCTTACAAGGGTGCAGTTGTGAGTTCGATCCCCGGTACCAATTAAAAAAAAAAAAGATTTCAACCCTTATAATCCCAATTAACATGTACTTGTTTCTGCTTTCCAAATCAATATCTCTAGTCCTTATCTCTTAATGAGTAATGAGACTTACAGGCCAGTGTCTACCATTTTCCTGGTCTCCTGCTGGTTCTATAGATTCAACATCTGCAGTAAATTACCCCTCCCACAAAATACCCCACTTTCTGTATTCTTTTTCTCAATAAACAGAAATATTGTCCACCCAGAAATTTGAAAGTCGCTGGTTGACTTTTACCACCCTTTTAACTGGTTTACTGCTTTCTTTCATGCACTGCTAATCACTACTGTGATCAGTGATTTTAGATAAATGTTTAACAGCTGGTTCAATAGAGGAAAAGAAAGGCCTGCTGTGTAGTATTTGCCTAATTTCCATAATATACTCTCATCAAAGGTGGTTTCAAGTCATCAATATGACATTACTGAGTTGGGAAGAGACGTATGATACCATAACACTATTTACAGTATTTCTACTATACATGTACAACAGACATAAGTAACAGTATAAAAACAAATAATAGTAAAATAATTAGGAAATTAGGATTTTCAGTACTTAATACTTTCAGTTTTAATTGCAAGTTTATATAATTTTTAATATGATTGACTAACAACCAGTTCAAATATTTTCTGTTAACAATTTTTAACAGTTCAGCCTTTTGATGGCTTACCAATGTTATTTTGGATAATCCTCCAGCATGACATCATGTTGTAACACTCTTCCCAGTCCCCAAGATACTCAAATACTCTTTACTACTCCCAGTTAGCTTATGTAGCTGTTTTACTCTCTTTAAAACTCTCAAATAGATCAGACCTTTTTGTTTTATGATTCTGCTAGGCCTTGTACTTAGCCTTTTATAAGACTCATGACACAGTAGTCACTTTTATAATAGCAACAAATAGCCCTTAATTGTATTTACCATATATAGTACTATGCACTTGGCTAAACACATACATTTTCCTCATTTAATCCTTAGAACCATTCTTACCTCACTTCACAGGTGATAAAGAGGAGAACCAAAAATGTTCAGTAAGTCACCTGCAGTCTCCCAGCTCGTATGCAAAGAAGATAGGGTTAGAGTCTATTTGTCCAGAAGCAATGTCCTCAAACACCCTGTCATCCACTATACTGCTCTACTTTCCCAATTGTAGTATATGCTCAGAGTACATGTCTTCAGTGCCTAGTTCAGACCTGGAATATGAGACATTCAGTTATTTTTAAAGATGTAAAGAAAATAACATTGATCAAACCACCGAGTGATGTCCAAAACATCTAATGTTACAATGGCCTGTTTCTGTTGTAAAACAAGAATATATCTGTTACCACCAAATTTTAAATATTTTGTTTATTATTACATAAATACAGCTGATGGGCTACATCTCCTGCACTTTAAATATACCATGAAACATCCAAGCAACAAATAGAAAACGACTGAGAATAAGGCTAGATGAAAACACCAATATGAAATAAAATTACTTCATTACAAAGATTAAGAATGCCATATTAATCCCATTAGTTCATTTATTAATTGATTCACTCAGAAAAGTTCAAGTACTTAACACCTACTATGATACATAGTTATGATGATCCAGGAAAAAGTGGTGAAAAATATAGCCCATAACCTGGGGAAACTTACAGTCTAATAGGGGCAGGGGTTAAAAAAAATACATAGTTACAATGTAGTGGTATTAGTACTATATGACATAACAACATTAACTATCTCGTGATTATGAAAACCTTAGTAAGGTGGGATTCCTAAATAGTCTTAGAGAAAGGAAGTAGAATTTGGGAGTTGTTCTATGCCTGAAGACATGGTACTACAATGACATATTTTATTTGTTCTAAGTCTTCAGTGAGGCCTCAACAAGAAGTAATGTGATTAAGGTTTGATTTCTAGTTTAGGTTTTAGGAAACATTCCCAAACCATTAATAATAGAACAGAGATCTTTGAAGTGAAAATAGGTTATCATTAAGAGATGAGAGCTAGGCAGAGTAGTAAGTTCTTCAGAAAATTTCTGTTTTCTAGTAAAATAGATACAAAAATAGAAAGTGCATAGAGTGACATAAACAAATTCTAGTATCTTCGAGGTGTGTTGGAATTGCGGGAGATGGAGGCAGAAGATGGATGTATTTATTACGTACTGCATGTGCACTTTTATCTCCACTTTTCATCACTGGCAGTGTGAGCAAATCAAGTATGAGATATGATCAAGGAATATGTATTGTTCAAAGTTTAGCCAGGCATGGTGACATGTGTCTGTAATCCTAGCACTCAGGAGGCTGAGGCAGTGAGTTCCAGCCCAGCCTGAACCACATAGTGAGACCCTGTCTCAAAAATAAATAAATTTTAAAAATTATTACAGTACAGACAGGTTTCCATTAATCCTCCTTAAAACCTTCCCCTCACATATATGTATGTGTGTCAAACACATTCATCTCATCATTCCTGCCTCTTGGAGTAGTTCTGGGAGTCTTATTTTGTGAAGTATCTTTTATTTGTGTTTTCATGGCTGCCTTGATGTCCTGAATCAATTAAAAATATTGATTGGTCATGTTGATTTTGGAGAAGAGCCAAAAGTCACACAATCTGACCCAGGGAACAAGGTGCATGTGGGGAAACTAATGTTTTTAAAAGCCTACCCTTCTGATTGATGGCATTTGGCAGTAGCATTCACAATATTTTTCATCACACCTCCTAAAGACACTCCAAAGAGGACTTCCAGAATTGCTTCAGAAAGTGGCAAGAAGGATGTGACAAACGTGCTTTATGTGGAGGAGTATTTTGACGGGGATTCATGGCAATATTTTTTTTACTGTAATATATTTTTTAAATTACACATTCACTGTATTTTTCAGGAACCCATGTATATAGGATAGAATTGAGGCCTCAGGTTGGGGTTCCCAGAGTACTAGGATTACAGGCTTGTACCACCACACTCAGGTTGGTCAGGGTCATTTGACTGCTTGTATTAAGGACTAGTTGAGAAGAAATGTCTCTTAAAAGCTCTGAAAAATGAAGATACTCAAATCATTCTTTTACAAATTTTTTCACAAATTACAAAAATTAGCATGAATTGGTTTCTAGTCCAATATTTGGATATCATGAGTTTCCATTTTTAATGTAAATGAGAGATACTTTAAAATTTCTTTAACCATTTAGATTGAGTCAGAGATATGATAGTTGGAATTTGAGTTGCCATTTTTTTATTTGTTTAAGGTTTCCCTTGGATCCTAAAAGAAGAAAAGAATGGGTTCGCCTGGTTAGGCGCAAAAATTTTGTGCCTGGAAAACACACTTTTCTTTGTTCAAAGCACTTTGAAGCCTCCTGTTTTGACCTAACAGGACAGACTCGACGACTTAAAATGGATGCTGTTCCAACTATTTTTGATTTTTGTACCCATATAAAGTCTATGGTAGGTAATGTTATTTTTTTAAAGTCATTTTTAGCAGCTTTCCTTTTTGTTCATACAAAGGAGCAATCAGGGTATGTTGCTATTCTTATATAATGGTATGTTCAATAGTTACATACCTTCCTCTAGTGTTTTGTTTTGTTTTTAGTTTTTTTGTTGTGTTTGTGATACTTAAGTAATGATTACATTCATTCTGAGGAATTGGTACTTACATACAGAGCATCTTAATCATTTTTTTCTTCCCTTTTCCTTCCCCATCATCCTGTCTTCACCATCACCAGACCTTCCTCTTTGGTAATAAATACTCATTCAAGTGTCCTGACTCCAATATTCTTTCCCCAGTCTAAATTGTTTTACTGGGTAGATTGAACATCTCTGATAAGAATTTTTGTATTAAAGATGCTTAACTGGTAGTCTATTTAAATATTCCAAAATCCAAAAACCTTGAAAATCTGAACCACACTGGTCCCAAGTATAAGGAACAATCAACCTGTATTGGAATTTTACACTACTATCAATTTTTGTCAATAAATATACCATTTGTAAAACAGAAATATTAGTAATGAATCTCCAGCATTACTCTTTATTTTAGGATGACATATAAATAATATGAGAATTGTTTTAGGAGCAACACACTAAGTTAGGATATAAGGATATAAGTATAGAGTTAAGTAGAGTTGAGAAATTTAATAAAGCTCAAGTCTTCAGTCAGTCTGGATTTGAGAACTTGAAAGTCTAGAAAAGGTTTCTCACCATGCAGAAAACAATTGTAACTGAAGGAGAACAAAAGCCAGTGGGCTAAAAATGTTAACAAGTGATTTAAAAAAAAAAAAAAAGAAAAGATACACGGTGAATAAATTAAAATTTATGTTTCATCTAGTTAGGGAAGATTTGATCAGAGAGGAAAAGTTGAAATAGAGTCACCAAAAGAAAAAGATAGAATGAATATGGAGCGTTTAGTTTTTACAAGGATGGATATTGCTGGGTATGGTGGCACATGTCTGTAATCCTAGCTCTTGGAAGGCTGAGTCAGGAGGATCACTGCAAGTTTGAGGTCAGCCTGACCTTCACGGTGAGACCCTGTCTCAAAAAACAATACAAACAACAAAAAAAGAACAAATAACTTCCCTTCAGGAAGAAAAAAATTCTTTTTCTGATCTATTTGTGACATTTAAATTTGTAAATAGATACAAGAACAAGAACCTTTTCATTCAACTTTACATTATGCCAGAATCCAGTGCTGGAGATACAAAGAGCAAAAGAGTTCTAAGCAGTTCTCTGTGCTGAGGGACCAGCTGTAGGTTTTATCAGGACAGGAACCATATTTCCCCAGAAATTCATTCATTGTATGTGTTTCAGTAAGTGTTTAATAAATGAAAAGCGGTGTTATGAAAATATGATATAATCTGGAAACTAGATTATGTCTAGTGGTTTAATTTTCTTAGAGTAAAACAAAAAAATTCTTCAGGTTTCTGATTTGGGCAAAAAGTTCCTGACCAGTTTTTAAATCCTTGAAGATATAACTATAAACAATAGATTATTCTGTTTAAAAGCTTGATGCTTCAAAATATGTTTTATGGATCCTTCAATTTTTATTTCAGTAGTCTCTAGGTCTGAAATATTCATCAAATTGAGAGAATAATATTTAAGATTAAAGTCATAGATAAACAACATGTGTAAATATATTCAAAATTGCAAGAAGTAAGAAAATTGCAGAGGACTTCTAAGGTCTCCATAGAGTTATACTCAATTACTTGGATGATGCTTTGTAAGTTAGTTTTTTATTTCCAATCAGTGTTTAAATATTCCTGGAGAGGACTGAGAATATAACTCTTCACAGTGCCTGCCTGGCAAGTGTGAGGTCATGAGTTCAATCTCTGGCAAATAAATCACACCATTTAAATAAATAAATATCTGGAGGGAAAAGTCAATAAGAAATAGGTGACTGGAGTTCATTCAAACTACTGAAAAATTTAATCAAGGAGCTAGTCTACTGTTATTTCCCATCATACTTTAAAATCAGTTCTTGAAATGACAGTTAAGTACTCTGTTACCCAGAACTGGACAAGATTTACTTGTGATATTCTATAATTTATGTTCCACTCTAATTTTATTTGGCTCAGGAACTAAAGTCAAGGAATCTTTTGAAGAAAAACAAGAATTGCTCTCCAGCTGGACCATCTAATTTAAAATCAAACATTAGTAGTCACCAAGTACTGCTTGAACACAGTTATGCCTTTAGGAATCCTATGGAAGCAAAAAAAAGGATAATTAAACTGGAAAAAGAAATAGCAAGCTTAAGAAGAAAAATGAAAATTTGCCTACAAAAAGAACGAAGAGCAACTCGTAGATGGATCAAAGCTACATACTTGATGAAAAATTTAGAATCAAATAATGTATTACCTAAGGGCACTTCAGAACACATTTTACCAGCTGCCTTAAGCAGTCTTCCTTTGGAAGATTTTAAGATTCTTGAGCAACATCAAGATAAAGCATTACCAATTCTCTAAATCTAAAATATCCAAGAGTACCTTCACGTAAGTTTTTCCTGCACAGAACTCGATGCCCATCCATCATTCTTTTCAGAGGTAAATATATTTATGGCAATTATGCCAAAATTGAGTATTTAATAAAAAGTTTTGCGTGAAGTAAAATTATTACTATATATATAATTTATGTAGACTTGACTACAAAAAACTTTTTATGAAACTTTTAGTTGAGAATGAATGGAAGTGCCTTACTGAGAATTATATATAGCACTTAGAAATTTTGCTAGGAAGTTGTATGTTTGCAAGATTTTTGTTTTTGTTTTTATCTGTTTAAGCTACCATTAAAGCATGTCTGTAATTCCAGCACTCAGGAGTCTGAGGTAGGAGGATCCCTGCAAGTTCAAGGCCAGCCTGGGCTACAAAGTTAGTTCAAAGACAGCCTGAACTGCATAGTGAAACCCTGTCTCAAAAAGATGAAAATAATAATAAACTACTTGTTAAAGAATACCCTATAATCTGTAATATGTTTATATATATTTTTTCTTAAGTTTTTCCTATACCAAAGTCAGGGTATTACATTTTGAATAAGATTCCAGATACTAATTATTCACATAAAATGTGACCTTAAAATTCCCGGATTTTTTTCTTTTTTTTTTCTTTTTCTTTGAGATAAGGTCTTGCTATGCAGTTCAGGCTAGACTTGGGCTCACTTTGTACCCCAGGCTGGTCTCAAATTTGAAGTGATCCTCATGCCTCAGCCTCCAAAATGCTGGGATTACAGGAATGCACCACCACACCCGGCTTTACTTTTTTTTTTTTGGTCTGGATTTTATTTTATTGACATTGTGGTTTGAAAATTTATAGAACAAAGCTGAGGTACAGGGAAAGTTATTTAAACTGTCTGTCTTTTACCGTTAGAAGTAAGTTTATCATGGCCTGCCTTATAAGGATGCTAGATTTAAAAATAGTTTGTAAGATGTTTTGAAAAGTAATGAAGTACCCCCCCCAAAAAAAAAGAAAGAAAGGAAAGAAAAAAATGAAGTACCTTTGAATCATTCAAACTAAGTAAGACTTCCAGTACTTCAGACTACTAAAAGCTAGTTGCTAGTCGGGTGTGGTGGCTCAAGGCCTGTAATCCCAGCACTCAGGAGGCTGAGGCAGGAAGATCATTGTGAGTTTGAGACCAGCCTGGGCTACAAAGTGAGCTCAAGGCCAGCCTGAACTGCATAGCAAGACCCTGTCTCAAAAAGACAAACAAATAAATAAATGCTAGTAGCTAATAATACTCCGCTTCTAAGAACACATTGAAATAATTCAGAGTTCACAATCTAGCTTTTATCTTGATAAAACAGATACATTTGTACTGCTCATTTTCTCATAATAAAAATTCTGAGTTTTGGGCCTGGGGATTTAGCTCAGTGGCATAAGCACCTGCCTTGCAAGCACGTGGTCATGAGTTCGATCCCTGGTACCGATTTAAAAAAAAAAAAAAAACAGTTTCCAACTTCAAAGTGGATAGATTGAGACAACATGTTACCAAGTTTCTTGTTAGACATACCCCTAAGCTTCTATGTGTTTTATTTTTAACTACTTTTTTATCTCAAAAATAACCTATGAATATAGTAAACTATTTTCCCCCTTCATACACCCAGTCAAAAAGTACTGGGCCAGGGATATAGCTCATCAGCACAGTGCCTGCCTGGCATGCGTGAGATAGTGAGTTTGATTCCTGGTACAAAAAAAAAAAAATCAGAAAAATCTCATTCCTCTAATTTATTCTTCTTGGGCTGGGGATATAGCTCAGCAGTATGGCACCTGTCTAGTACATGCAAGTTCATTCCTGGTTCCAAAAAAAAAAAAGTATTACATTGTATCTTCATAAATAACAACTTAAACTGTAGTCAATTTATCTTACATGTAGCTTTCCCTATCTCTCCCTCTCTTTAGTAAGTCAAACAGAGCAAACCTAATATATAAGGGAAATGAAGTGTATTCTTTATAAAAACTACATATTGGGCCAAGGGTTTTAGCTCAGTGGCACCAGGCAAGTGCCTGCCAGGCAAGTGTTGAAGTCATGAATTTGATCCCTGGTACCAAAAAAAAAAAACAAAAAAAACTAAGTGTTCCTGATAAAGCTATGCAAATAGTAATTATTTTATAAAATAGAAGCATCAGAACCATTTCTATGGTTGCCACTTGAATTAAAGGATTTGCCTTATTTCATCAAAAGTTTAATAAGAACCTTTTCCTCCAAAATGCTTTGGTAAGTGTAAAAATTTATTAGTAGTAGAAACAAGTTATTTAATCCTTTGTGATACTACCATATGAAAATAGCATATACTGTGTGTCATGAATTACCATAAATCTTTCCTAAAAAGTTAAGACCTTTTTTGCCAACTGTTTTGGATAGTCTCTGTCTCTTTCTTTTTTTTTTTTTTTTTTTTGCTGCCTCTGGGATGGAACTCACAACCTCACATTTACAGAGTGGGGCCTTAGCCAACTAAGCTAAACCCGGGAGCAATTTTTTCTTTTAATAAAACTTGCTTCAATCCTAGCAGTAACCTTTTCATAGTATTAGCACAAAAAGACTATACAGGGATTGAACCCTTAGCCTCACACATAAGCTCTCTGTCACTGAGCCACATCTCTAGTGCTTGCTTTATTTTGAGACAAGCTCTCACTAAATTATCCGGACTAGCCTTGAACTTGCACTCTTTCTGCCTCTGCCTCCTGAGCAGTATGGGCCACTGTCACTGGCAGCCATTCTTTCTAGTAAGGAATGTTTTCCAAGCAAATGCAAAAGTAGGAAAAGTTTCTTAGTTCACATGAGATGTTTGTAACAATTATTTATGAAAATCCTTTGTAGGTGGTATAAACCTTGTTAAGTCATTTTATATTTATCTTAAATGTTGGATATAGTTCCTTAGAATTAGCACTGCATGTTTTTTTCTAGTATGATTTCAAATGCCTTTATATACTCGCATATTCCAGTATATAATCGTGAGCAAACACACTGATCATATCTACATTGTAATTCAAAATAAATTGGACAAATTATAATTTAAACATAAAGTATTTTCCAAGTTTTGACTTTCATGTAGTTCATCATCTACCTCAAATACTGTACACTAATTATTGCAACCTAGTTCATATATACTTTGTATCAACATAAACAAAAAGCAAAATACAGTAAGCTTTTGCAGTTACCTACTCTTCATTGATTATTTTATATCACTGAAGAAACTACCCCCTCACTAATTTTAGAGTAAATTTTTTGTGTTCTCCTTGCTATTTTCTTGTTACTGTCATAATGTGCTCTGAACCTCCCTGCATCAAAATTGTTCTATTAACCACATATGTCTCTAGCTTCATTCATGGAGAAATAAAATCCTTTCTAAAATCCTTTTTCAAAGCAGATAAGATTCCTTAGTATTCTGACAATATGCGATTAAACTAATCAAAATGATAACTTTTTCCTCAACTAGACACAGTGAATAATTTCTGTTCATTCATGGTATGTTCTGACTACTACAAAAAAGCAGCCAAAGGACGGGAGCTTAATACAAAGATGAATACTGGGCTGCAAGATGTAACTCAGTAGCAGAGCACATGGTTAGTTAGCATCCATGAGACCCTAGGTCCATCCCTAGCACCAAATAAGAAAAGAAAAAAAACAAGGCTGATTTTCAGCCCTTATGCTCAGTCTTTTTAGAGAAATGAATAATAATATGTTTACTATAGTAAAATAAAAGCTAAAAAAAATACATGCAAAGTACTTTGGTAAACACTGTTGAACTCAGTGGAAACATATGAACTTAGAGACCTTTTTGTAATCAAATGCTTTTCTTTGAAGCAAACAGATTTCTTATAATGACTTACCAAAGGCAGTAGGACAGTGGTATTTGACTTGAATACTGTATTGAGTTGTAACACATTTTACTTTAAAATGCTTAACTAATTCATGATAGGACCTTTTCTAAAAGGAAGACACTACTATAAAAATATTACATCAAAGCCAAATCCTAGAGTTTAGTTTGATATTTTGTACAAAATGACAGTTACACAGATTTCTAAAACACTTAACTCAGCCTTATATAATAATTGGTACCCATTCCTTCTCTTTTTCTTTACAAAATGTATGTGTGTTAAGTAATATCTCTGATTCAGACAGGAAGAAATCTTTATATTTTTTCACTCAGACATATATTCTTACCAACTTTCACAAGAGATAAAAATTACTGTGGACTAGAAAGTTCTAGAATGATATAATCCTCTGCCTTCCACATTCTAATTATTTAATGTGTTGTGTAGAACAAATCATGTCTCTCAAAAACAGAAATATAAAATTTTATATATATGTAAAGATAGTCTCTGTGGTCATTGGTGATCTTTTCTAGGTAGGCTATAATGTTTCATCTCATTTCTAAATTTTAGAATACGGGTAAATTTTAATTTTAGTGTAATACACAAAATGATTCATCTTTGTACCAGAAATGGAATTTTTTTGATATTTAGAAGTTGGAGACTTTCTAAAATTAAACACTTTGTAATGTATATTAAGCAATTGTCTGTACATTGATATTAAAAACTTTTTTCCAGTGAAATTACTGTTATGACTGTTATTTCCCCAAAATACAAACATTTCTGTGGAAGTTCTTGCCTTAATTTGACCCTTTAAAAAGACTTCTGTAGAATTTCTTCTTAAATTGAATCAAATTGTAAAAATGGTAAAGATATGTGACATTCTGAGAAGGAATTAGTTTCACTTGTGTTACTTGTTGTAAATATACATTGTAGTTTATTTAGACTGATAAATGGTGTTTATATAATCTGGGTCAAATACATGAAGGAATAAAAAATGCTCCTTCTAGGAGTCTGTTCTGACAATAACAATATTCATATAAAGATTGATTTGTAGATATAATAACAAAGTCATTGTTTTAATTTTAAAAGATTGTGATTTTCTTACAAAATTTTTCTGATTAAAATATTGTTCTTGGCTAGGCACGGTAGTGCACACCTATAATCCCAGCACTCAGGAGGCTGAGGTAGGAAGATCGCTATGAGTTCAAAGCCAGCCTGGGCAACACAGCAAGAAGAAACCAAAAAATTTATCTCAACCAAAAATTTAAAAATTAATATTGTTCTTTATTCAAAAATATTAACATTTACTAAGATATATAGAGCCAACTAGCATGAGTCTAATAGATATAGTCCCTGTCCTCAAGACTATCGGTAAAATATACTTTATTTACTTATTTCGTGCCCTGTATGTTCCCACCTCCTCCCCATCTCTTTTTGAATGAATTAAATTTAATACTACAGATTTGTCTTTAACTAGTTGCCTAGTCTTTTCAAATTTGTGCTCCAAAAGTTTAACAAAATTGGTGGGTTTAATGTCAAGAAATTGCATATGCGCCAATCTCTGATACTTTCTCAGTTTAATAAATTTTTTTGTGAATATTCCAAACAATAACTCCTCCATCCTCTTGAACTTCCTGTTTTCATGTTCTTCGAATCTCTTGTGTTAGTCATGTTCTTTATATCAAAGAAAACTCACTGGGAATGGTGGCACACACCTATAATCTCAGCACTCAGGATGCCGAGGCAGGAGGATTGCCATGACTGAGCCACCATGGGTTACATAAGCAAGTTCAAGGCCCACCTATATTAGATAGCAAGACCCTGTCTCAAAAAAGAAAGAGAAATAGGCATTTGTAGTATTGTTGAATTTAGGTTATTAGCTCAATAATTTCAATCTGTTGTTCTAGCATTATGATAATAAATCTCAAACTCATGTTTTCTGCACAAAAAATGAATCTGTCATAAAGACAATTTGGAAAGCTACTGAAAACTTAGTAATTCACCCTGTCCTATGAAGATACAAAATTGTTCAATCTTAATCAGTGGTATTTTCAGGGGCTAATTTGACCCTTTAAAAAGGGTCTATTAATACCTCAAAGAATAAAGTTTAGTAAATATCTATTAATACCTCAAAGAATAAAGTTTAGTAAAAGCTTACCTAGAAAATCTCCATTGCTGGATTTTAAAGTAAATAGAAAATGGATTTTAAAGTAAATAGAAAAAAAGTGAATAGAAAAAAGACAATTTTTAAATGGGTAAAATTTATAAAAATATGATTCTAAAACCATCATCTTCTGAAAGAATATTTTAACTACTGTTCCCCCAAATTGTTTTACCTTAAGCTACAATAGCTTGTTTTATGGAGACTACCATCAATAATTGGACATTTGGCAGGGAGACTATTCATTTGAAGAGTCAGTTCACTGGCCCTATTGTCAGCTGTTGTCATCAGATGGGAAAGGGACCAAGAGTGTTTTTCAGGTTCTTATCCTGATCAATTAATTGGTCAGGACAACTGATGGATCTGAAAGATTAGCATTTATTTTAGGATAGAAATGAAGAAGCACAAAAGCGCCCAGGAAAAAAAAGGGTGCTTTAAAGGAAAACAGAAAAGTCATATCCTGCAAACAGGCTGCACCACCAAAACTAAAGGACAGTGGCCCCAAAGTCGATCACTGCCATTTTTTAATGTCTTTGATGGTTCATCCAGGTGGTCCCACTTGATCTCGTGGTAGAAGACGTATCAGGTGCCAAGTTTGGCATGCTCTTAGAAGAATGGTACCAGGTGCAAGGCTCAGCTTAATCCTGTGTCAGGCTCCAAGTTGTTCTGCACCAATGGTTAAAAAGTCTTCTCAAGTGGTAGGTCGTGCCTGAGTGTGCCAGCCACACTGTCATGCCCTAGCCTCCTAATGTACTATAATTTAATAAACAATTTCAACTGGATCAAATAGCCATGAGAAAACATCATCCCAGCCATCCAGGAACTGACTGGACACAGTCCTCAGTGTTGTTAACAGATGGCAGGACAATCATAGATAGGTCACAGTTTCCTATACCAACTATAATTAGACAAGGTCACCTTGTTACAATGATAAAAGGAAAGCAAACAGCCAGGTTTAATTTTGTCTAAAAGCAAGAGAAAAAAAAGGTCATTCTCCAAACCATAAAAGCATTCGCTTTTATTATTAATACCAACAACTCAATAAGTCTTGTAACATTGATACTACCCAGGTGGCATAGTGAAGTAATCCAATTGTTTGGAGAACAGAGGCAAAAACAGTTAAATAATGAAGTTTTGCAGGCATTTATATGTCCATATATATGGACATATATATGGCCTCATAAGAAAAGGCTATTGTAAGGTTGTTTAATGCTACTTCACAGATTTGGTCCTTAGTAAACTAATGTTTTACTAAAGAAAAAACAAGTTGTTTGAACATGTATTTTGAATTTAAAATAACAGAGTTTTCAAAAAGTGCATACTATTAGTGGAAAGTATATACATATATATATATATATATATATATATATATATAGTAATCACTATTAGTGAGTTATATCACGGTTGTGCACTATATCTGAAATGGCCTTGTAGCCTCTTGAGTAAATTAGATGAATTCAGGAATATAATGTAATTTTCAGTTACGATTAACACAGGTAAACAAAAGTTAATTATAAGTAAACTGTAAAATGAGCCACAAGACTGGGATTGTTAATGCTGACAAAACGTCCTAGTTGCATGTAGGAACAGACTGCTGCATTTCCACAACGTAAGCGAGGCCCTGACAATTACGTGAGCGATCAACAGCAGGAACACCATTAAGCATTATGACTTCCTGTCATTCAGCAAACCCCGGCCCAGTACAGACACCAAGCAGCGCTGTTTCAAGCGATATTCTAAATCCCCAAATTCTATTTCTATAACACAATATATCCCCTGCCCCCTGCCCAAAGAAATAACGTTATTTGCTGTGAACTTAATAGATTCAGAAGTATTTAAATAGTAAGCTTGAAATAGCCTGACTGGGTATAAGTTCACTTGTATTTTGTGGTCTTCTTACTACCCTACAGTGGGTTTCCGCTTTCCTGGTTGCAACAGCTCCGGCGCCCAACCTAGCCCCCTGCAGTTCGCCTTTAATCGAGAACTCCAGCAGCGCGCTGGGTGCTTGGGCTACGGCGCACGCGCACAGGAGGTGACCCGCAGGCGCGGGGAGGTGCGAGCTAGGACCCAGCGTCTCCATCGGCCCTGGCAGGCGGGACTCGGACCCTGGGGCGGCGCAGGCGGTTGTCGGAACGCGACGCCTTCGCCCGCGTGGGGCTCGCTCCCCAAACTGGCCCAGGTTCGGGCGCGGGCACGGGCGCGGACCCGCCTGGACGGCGTGTCTGGTTGGGTGGGCCGGCAGGTGCGGGGCGGGGCTTCCTGTCGCGGTTCTGCTCTCGGAGGGCTAAGTGTGGTGACCCCAGTGCGCGGTGCTTCCAAGGAAGCGTTGACCCCTGGTCCTGCGATCCGGCCGACTCACCAGCAGGAGGCTCCGGAAGGACTTTGGGAATATGTTGATTTTTGTTATGCTTGGTTGGTGAAAGGTGTTGGCATTTATCTTTGCCTCTAAACCAGTGTTTTGCTGGCCACCTAAATGACTTTGTTTGAGAAATCCTATCTGTTCTCTCCCTCAGGTGCTCATATCCTTGTTTTCCATGACAGATTTTGACGACAGTATATACAATATATATATAAAGATGATTACTAATATAGTAATACTGGGCTTGATCATTTGCATTTCCTTAGCTTTCTGGATTATGTCAATGACTGCTAGCACTTACTATGGTAAGTAGACATGTTCTAAATTGTTTTCCTATAATCGGAATTTAAAACAGTTAAAAGACTCATGTCCTTTGAAGGACTGTGAATGGGTATGTTTACTTCCACGGCCTCATTTTTTCACATGATAATATAAGCAGTGCCATGTAGGTTTTAGTCGTTAGTAAATGCTTGTTGTGTTCATGTTACTTATACCTTCCTCAAAGTATCTTTATGTTCCAGGTAATTATTTTGTCTACCTTGGTGAAAAATATGCAATGTAAAATGTGGTTTTTTCAAAGTAATTTCAGTGATGCCTTTAATTTTGAATAAGAATTTTAGTAATGTAGTTTATCAGTTTCATCTATCCTGTCAAGTTAATAAATTAAAGATGATATAAGCTTTACATTTGGACAGTTTTGAGGATTTGTCTGCTCTTTGGTGACTCAATAGACTTCAACCAGGCTTGGTAGTGTACACCTGTACTCAGAACTCTGGGAGACTGAGGTAGGAGAATTGCAAATTTTGAGTACAACCTGGACAATTTAGTGAACCCTATCTCAAAGTGAAAAAATTTTAAAAGGGGCTTGGAAAGTATAGTTCTGTGCTAAAACCCTGAGTACAATCTCCAGTATGGAAAAAAAAAAAAAAAGTACAAGGCTGGGCATATAGCTCAGTTTTAGATTATTTGCCTACCCGGCTCCAGGTTCTAGGTTTGATCCCCAGCACATACAAATAAAGATATTTTATTATTATTATTTTAAAATATTTATTTATTTTCTTTTGTCTTTTTGAGACAGAGTCTCACTGCGTCAGTTCAGGCTGACCTTGAACTCATTTTGTAGCCCATGCTGGTCTCAAACTTGCAGTGATCCACCTGTCTCAGCCACCCAAGTGCTGAGATTACAGGTGTGTGCCACCATGCCTGGCTAAATAAAGACATTTTAAAGCCCAAAGCATAAATATAGAATATTTTGAACTCATATCTTTAAGGTTCTGAACCTGCCTCAGAGCATGGGCATACCTGTATGTAAATTTCCTTGGTACTCCTACAAAAAAAGGGTAATGGACAGTTCACAGCAAAGAAAACACTGGAAAGAGAAGTGAGAAGGTGAGCTTTAAAAAATGATAATACAACTGGCCCTTCAGAACAAAGTGCTTTCGCAAAGAGACATGAATAATCAAAAACATTTTTAGGATACAGAAGTTCTTCAGGGCTGTTCATTCATAATGATGTACAGTAGGAGAGGAGGTTTGAAGGGAAGAAAAGAAGATGATTTTTATCCACTCAAATAGAATAAGTGGGAATTCTTTTTTTTTTTTTTTTTTGTACTGGGGATCAAACTCACGACCTTGTGCTTGCCTGGCAGGCACTTAAGTAAATGGGAATTCTTAAATTGATGTATGTCCCTGGGGCCAGGCACCTACTACAAATAAATGAAACTATAGGTATGTTTGCATGTTAGGCATGGGTCAATAGTTTTCTTGTGCAGAAATAGAATATTTCCTACTTTTGTTAATTGTTTTGCCCTCTTTGTCTTTCATTTTCCTGTTTTTGGTAGAAGCTTGTACACAAGCAAGTTCATATTTCATTTTATCATAAAGAAATCATTCAGTGTTAATGTAAGGACTCTATCGGAAGTGGTAGGAATTTTAAATGAGAAAAGTCATAAACCATAGTAAGGAGGTGGCCACTTTTCAACTTCAGTTAATTCTGCCTCATAGCAGGCAGAGCTTCCAGCTTCTAAATTGAAGAATTGGTATTTTTATATGATATCTCCTAATCTTTAAATATTGGCCCAAATTTTCTGAAAGCAGTATGCTGGCAAAACAAGACATAGGTAAGTTGGATGCAACTTTTGGAAAAACTAATTTCTTACTTTTGAATCAGATTTATAGCTTGTCAGAATGTTACTTGTTTAAAATAATCTCACTGAAAGGCAGAGGATGAATTAGGTCCTGTTAAGAAAAATTTGATTCTGTATAGTCTCTGAAATTTAATGTTTTCTTTTAAAAACTAAGGAATCAGATTCATCTCATATATCCAGATATTTATGTTTAAGTTATCCATTAGCATAATTAGTTATAATTATTAGTTCTCAAAACTTGGATTTAATTGACCATTCTCCAGTAAGAAATTGACCCTCTGAAAATATACAAGTCTTAATATGTATATTTTACTTTTGTGATTTCATCTCAGTTTCTGCACTGACAACAGCATTTTAATCCAGAATGCATTTGCCAGAGCTTACTACCAAGACAAATCTAGGTAGATGTAACACAATTTGTCTTCAGCTTTTATAATTTTTCAGGTAACTTACGGCCTATTTCTCCTTGGCGTTGGCTGTTTTCTGTTGTTGTTCCTGTTCTGATCACCTGTAATGGCTTTAAAAAGAAAAGTCTAAATTACAGTGGGGCGTTAGGAGGTATGTTGGTTTTATTTTGAATCTTAAAGTAACTATGTAAATATTTACTTACATAATTTAAACAATTTTTTTCTGTATTCCAAATATGTAGGGCTGAATCTTAATGTTATATATTTTAGACATTGATAAAGTTATGCACTGCGCAGAATTCCTATGTTGTCAGACTTTTAGGAACATACTTTTAGTAAACCATAGAAATTTAACTTTGTCATTGCTATAAAGTAGGTTACTTTTGAGGACTTCAATTATTTCTCTCCTTTGGGTGCATGATTAATCTCCTACTAGCAAAAATATTGAAGCATTCCTCCTACATGTAAATTACAGTTGGAAAGAATAATTCTTAGAAATTGCCGTTAGTAATCTCAAATAGAGCAGTTAAGCCTAGTATTGTGGATGAATTTTTCAGAACTGAGTTGGGCAAATATTTATTGAGCACTTATTTGTCCCACTAGAAACAGGGGTGACTGCTGTGAACAAAAACAGGGTTTCAGTTCTCATGGAAACTGGTTCTTTAAGGCCAATAGAGAAGTAAATAAAATCTATGAAAGTTTTCAGATAATGGTGGGGTTTATGAGAAAAATTAAAATATTGAGTGTGTGGACGATATGTAGCATTTATTATTTTAATTAATTTATTTATTTGGTACTAGGAATGGAACTCAGGACCTCATGCTTGCCAGGCAGGTTCTGTGCCTCAGAGCTATATCCCCAGCCCAGGGATTTATAGATAAACATCAGGTGGTTTCCTCTAAGAATGTAATTTGGAGCTGAGTCTGAAGAAGCCAGGACGTCTGAGAGAAGCATGTTCTAGGCTGACAAAAAAACAAGCACATGAGCCTAGGCATAGATTGGCCTTGCTTGCTTAAGAGTGTGAAAGCAGCTTGTGTGGGTTAGAGCTTCTTAGTACTGAATTATTCATATTGAGTAGGAATCAGACCTCATAAAGCCATTCCTTTGCTGCCAGTCCTAATCAGTAGAAATTATCAAATGCATATAAGGAAACAGTGAAAGTCAGGTAGCAAAAATGTAATATGTATGTTTCTAAAAAGTATCCTGGTCTGCTCTGACGGTGTCATGCACTTGTAATACCAGCACTTAGGAAGCTGAAGCAGAAAGATTGCTGTGAGTTTGAGTCCAGCCTAGTCTACATAGTAAGTTCAAGGCCAGCAAGACCCTGTCTCAAAAAAAAAAAAAAAAGTATTCTGATACTATAATACACTCTTTGATCCACTTGAAAATAAAGGATAACTACTAAATTATAAACTTCTAAAGTGAGTATATCTTATGTTTGCATGTCTTATGTTTCTTTGAATAGTGCTAGACAAAATTAGGTACATAGGAAACAGATATACAATTCATTTTAAAACCTTAGCTGCTTTCCTAATTGTTTCATTCTATGAAATGTTGTTTGGAACTTTTCTTTCCTTAAGAATAAGAAAGTGGAGCCAGGTGTGGTGGTGCACACCTATAATCCCAGCACTTGGGAAGCTGAGGCAGGAGGATTGCTGTAGGTTTGAGACCAGCCTGGACTACACGTGAGACTTTGTCTCAAAAAAAACCAAATAAAGCCCATAATAGCTCAGTGGCACAGCACCTGCTGGCAAGCACGAGGCCCTGAGTTCTGTTCCCAATACCAAAAAAAAAGTTTGGGCCAAGGATATAGCTCAGCATTCTGGTAAGCACAAGGTCATGAGTTCAATCTCTGGTACCTAAAAAATAAAAAAGTAACAAAAAACTGTAATGCTGACTCAAAGTATATTAAAGTAGTTGGGAGTATGACTATGGTATGACAGTTAGGCTCTCAATGTTGTAATTTTCGTCTCCATAAAATGAGAAGGAATAATGAGAAGGGTAGCACTGAGCTATTGTGAGTCATCCTCCATATTAAATGCCTTACCACAGTATCTGACAACTGTGTTCTGTCAGTATCAGTTACCGTTATTGTTTCCCTTCCACCCCTACTGTTCACAGTCATAAGAATTTTACTAAGGTTTACCATATCATGCTTTTGGTGTACTTGGGATTAATGAATAAAAGTAACAGACCTTTCTGGGCGATCCGGGTGTTCAGAGCTCTTCATGACTCAGGAATAAGTATTTAGTGTTGATAGAACAGGGGGAGGAGGAATGGAGCAGTGCTTAAGTGGAAGGCCATAGTCTTTTGGAGAGAGAATGTGTTCCTGGAATAAGGAGAGGGTCCTATAATGGGGTGTGTGGGAAAGTGCCTGTAAACTATAAAGCACTGTTCAGGTGATTCACTCCAAAATATTTTTCCCATCGTTAACAGTACTGCCTAGTTACTGAAAGTGTTTCCTTAAACTTGTTAACATGGACAGTTTTTTTATTAAGCTTTTGACTTGGCAATTGTGAATCTAATTGCAAATGCCAAAGCTTAATGCTTTACCATTTTTTAATTTTCAACAAATATTTAGTGAAAATCCTGTGTGTATAAATCACTGTTCCAGGCACTTAGGCATTTAACAGTGACTAAATGAATTAAAATCCTATGCTAAAGAGCTTACAATTTTGTATCTGAAAGACAGATGATAAGTTTGGTTCCATCTGATTCTGCCTCAAAAGGAGATTCTGTAATTGCAAAAGAAGTTCACAGCAAGCTTAGCTATCAGGAAAGGCCAGTGATGATCTTTGCAAAGGGTAACCTTACCTTTTTTTGGTCAACTCTAGTGAAGGTCTGGTTGATCAGAGCCAAGAAAACTAGATGGATATTGTTTGTTGTCACAAGGAGTTGGTGTATGAGCCAGAATGCCACTTTATTAATCTGGTAAAGTGTAGAACGGCCAGGCAGACTGGAATATAAACATTACTGTTCAGACATGCCCTCTTCTTGGATTCAGGCCAAGTGGGAAGGCAAGATTATAATTAGAGGCTGGCTTCAGTGAATACAAAGTCTGAGAAGCAGCACTGCAAGTCCACAGGTCAAAGGGTCCCCTCTCTTGGGTGGTGTTCTGTTAACCTCTGTTTTGCTTCTGGCCTTCAATTTCTACATTTGGGACTAACCAGTCTTCTGATTCCCACAGTTTTTCTTTAGGTTGATAACATGAAATATTAGGTTAGATTTGAGTTTATTAGATGACAATTTTAGTCCCAGCTTCCCTTTTCTGCCACCAAAGATTACTTAGGTCACCTTAGGAGGAATTTTGGGTCTAACTTCCACTACCAGACATTTGTAAATGATGCTGTTTTGCTCTTAGTTTACTCTCTGTTGGGTACGGAATTTACCTACCTTAGGCTCAAAAAGAAGGCAGTGTCATCCTTAAGTCTTCAAGCTCTTTGCCACAGTTTTTATCTGTATGAACCCTTATCAATGATAGAGATTCATGAAATGTGATAGGAAGGTAAAGTAGACATGGGAAGGAGATCGCAGTTACTAATCTAAAAATTCAGGCTTAGCTGGGATTTGCCAAACTTTCAATATATTGCACACTACATGAAGAAGCCATTTCTTTAAAGCATGCTATCTTAAATTATTCCTCAGTCTAAAGCTGTCAGCAGCATTAACACCAATCACTTCGTGTAGTATTTTAAAGTGATTAGAGTAAAAGGATAGATGCATTTTCTAAAATCTCCATCTAGATTGTTTTAGGACCATCCTGCTTCGAGTTTAAAGACATGAGAATAAACTGTTAATTATAAATAATTAACTTCTTAATTATAAACAAAATAACTTCTTAAGATAATTATAAACAATAAACTTCTTAAGTTTGGAAGACACTTTGACTTTCACTTTCATTTTGTATACTTCCATACATTTTGAGTTCTCCTTCAAATATCTTTGCACTGCTTTGCTAATGTTTTAAAGATTGATTGATCCGGGCACGGTGGCACATACCTGTAATCCCGGCCCTGGGGAGGCCGAGGCAGAACAATTGCTGTGGATTTGAGATGAACCTGAACTACATAAATAGTAAAATCCTGTGTAAAAAAAAAGAAACAAAAAATCAATTAAACACTTTCAAGGTTAGATAGTAATATAACATTCATCATTATATTGCTGTTGAGCTTTCACCATTGGAACTGTTGCTGCTGTTAAAACCATTGACATTAGCTGGGCGTAGTGGCTCACACCTGTAATCCCAGTACTCAGGAGGCTGAGACAGGAGGATCATTGTGAGTTTGAGACCAGCCTAGGCTAAAAAGTGAGCTCAAGGCCAGCCTAAACTGCGTAGCCAGACCCTGTCTCAAAACACACACACACACACACACACACACAAAAAAAAAAACTATTGACATTAACATTTGTTAAGGGACTCTAATACTCTTGGATAGTGTAATAAGCATATTACAAGAATTACTTTATAACTTTTCACAATAATCCAATGATACAACAATTATTCTTATTTCACTAATGCAAAATTAAGTCTTCAGTAAAACAAGAATTAAGATATGTATATGTACCAACTCCTCATGATGAATACAATTATTTTATATTGCAAACACATAGTAATAAAAATAATTGAATCTTAAGGAATCAAGTCATACAGAGGCAGGTAGAGGAGCCAAAGTGTGAACTCCACACTGATTCCAGAGATGAAACATTTTATTATTGGTATATACCTTGTAGTCACTATTAAAATGCACTGAAGTAAAATGCCAGTAATTGAGCATCTTTGGGAGAATCTATGTGGTTGTCTTAGTTATGATACTTATACCTGAATTAAGCAATGGAAAGGGATGTTATGGAACTAGAAACCTACCTCCCAATTCTCATTTAATAAAGTGCTATATAGTTTTATTAGATAAGTTTAAATTTTTATATCATTGTATTTAATATATTTCATTATATAATAGAATTCTATTTTATACAGTATTTAACAAAATTCTCCATTAAGCAAAACTGAATATTTATTACAGTTTACATAGAACAGAAATTATCAGTCATAGAGTAAGGATGGAACAGTTTGTGGTACTGTATAAATTAAATAGAAAAACTATGGAACTGGGGATGTAACTCAGTGGTAAACACATGTGTAGCATGTTCAAGGCCCTAAGTTCAGTACCCAGTATTTAAAAGAAAGAGAGAGAGAAAGAAGAGGAGAAAACTGGGAGTAATATCAGATAGCCTGACAGGACTACATGAGATAATAGTATTTGGTGTGACTATCACATACTAGGGAAATGATTCTCAAACCTGTAGACATGAAGTTAGATTTGTTTTCAGACCCTCAGGCTAGAAGCTTATGTTTAGATTCAAATCAGGCAAATACAATAGAGATCAACTTGCAAAGAAAAATGTCAATTTTTTGGTGTTTATTGACAGATTAACACTTTCTGACCCTTAAACAAGGACCATAAAATTACCAAACATTTGCTAAGGGGTTCTAAAGAGCATAGTGACTCTACTTTTTGGGTGAAAAAGAAGGAAAAAGTTAAAAGTATATATATATCTATGTTTAGAAAAATAAATTAATGATATAAGCAGGCAGGAAGGAAAACTGCAGTTACAAAAGCTGAGAAAGGGCAAAAAATAGAGGGATGGGACAAAGTAACATTTCTTTAAGTATACCTTATTGTATATTTGACTTTTAGAAGTATGTTAGTATTCTGAATAATAAAATGAATTAAAAAATAAAATTATATCAACAACAGTAAGAAATGGGAGAAATGTAAAACTGAAAGTAGACTGAAATGAAATGAGTTGCATGTCAAATGAGTACTGTAAATACAGAAAAGGGGGATAAAGGAGTGCCATGTGAACACTAGTTTTTTAAATTACGAATCCCCCATCTTAGGTGAAAGGGAGGGAAAATTGCAAACAAATGTTAAGCTGTTTATAATAGGTTTATTTTTGTTGTAGATTGGGTGAAGCAATTCTAAAACAGTTGTAGATATAATATAGACTGAGCAGCTGAATGAATTTGTCAGTGTTCTTGGGAGCTAAGATCCTTCATATAAAAAACATACTAAGATAGAACAAGGGAAGACGAGAATCTGTGGGGATATGTTAGAACTGGAGTTATTCACATGATCTTATACTTCCTAAAGATATACGCACGCATGTGTGCATTTTTATGCAGGTGTTTATATTTGTATGTGTATTTCTTGCCCTGTCTGCAAATGAAAGATTGCCCAGTACCCTGAAAGTCTGGATCTTGGTTTTTAATATTCACTGCCTATTAAAATATTCAGAACCAGAGCTACTGAGAGAACTGACTGCTTTCAGAGAAGGTTTGGGATGAGCCTGGAGTATTTATTTATGCCAGAAAACAAGGAGATGAGAGAGAGAGAGAGTCCCATCACCAGATGACAGGGACTGGCATACAAGAACTCCTACTGATCAATTCGAGGACAATCTGAGCACCTAAAATTAAGTAAAGTAATATAAGCTATTAGAAAAAAAAAACAAACAGGAAGTCACAAATCCATACTGATAATAGTTTTCTTTAAAACTGGAGAAGGTCAATCCTATGTTAAAATGCCAAGAGCTTAATAGGCAGTACAGAAAGAGTACTAGAGTTGAAAAATCAGCATTGCAGCCATCATCAAGATTGGATCAGGAAACTGGATCCAGTTAGGGTTGGATTATAACTAAATACTAAATCTACAGGAAATTTTTGTTGAGGGGCAGAATATTTGTGCATTCTTAAAATATTTCCCACAGATGGCATTTTATTCTAAAAGAAAAGAGGTTAGTTAATTTAGTGTTGGAAAAATTACACAATACCTTGCATTTAAGTGATCAAATTAACATTGCCAGTGACTTGAAGATGGCCATTAAGTGCTTCTAGATATGATTCTCTGAGAAGGATGCACTATCATCCATTATTAGCTGGACCAGGAATGTATGCCTTCAGACTAATGATGGAACATCAAGCACCCTAATTAAAAAAAAAAAAACAACTGAGGTAATTCTCAAAAATGACAGTGTTGCAAAAGAAAATGAGGCTTGTAGAAATGATTCACACTAAAAGAGACTACCTCCATCTGTTAACACATTCTATCTTCAATTAAAGATATTCTCAGGGCAGTTACATTTCTTGAGGCCACTGTGATTGAATTTTGTGTATTCTCAGTGTTCAAAGAATTGTCTATTTTGTGTATTGTCATTTTTATTAATGGCTTACTTACTTTTTATATTTTGACTCTAATTCAATTTTTGTGAGATTCACTAACTGTTGTTATAAAGGGGTAATCAACATATAATGAATATTTAAATTTTAAAAAAAGATTATTATAGTAAAAGACACATTGTTCATCCAGGCATCATGGTGCACACACCTATAATCCCAGCATTCAGGGGGCCGAGGCAGGAGAATTGCCATGAATTTGAACCCAGTCTAGACTACCTAGTAAATTCAAGGCCAGTCCGAACTACAGAATTGAGACCATGTCTTAAAAAAAAAAAATCATTATCATTAACCCTCCTCAAAAACCCCTCCCTCACACTCTTTCACCATGCTCATCCTTTGTGCCACTTTCCAGAGCAGTTCTGGATGTCCTGTTTCACGAATGTCTTTAGGAAGTGTGATAAAGATACAGTGAATGCTGCTGCCGAATGCTATCCCATGGAAAGAGACTTGTAAAAACATGGTGGTGTGTCCTCATCCACCTTTTCACTGTATCTGACACCACTGACTTTTGGCTATTCCCCAAATGACCATGAAAAGTAAACATTTTGAATAGATTCCAGACATGGCAGCCGTAACAGTGTGGCTAAAGACATTCACTTTATGTATTTATTTTTTCATATTTTTTTTATTTAAAGAGAAAAAAAAACAGGAAAAAGGTAGAAATATTGCAAAATTTCAAGAAAAGAAGATAAATAGTAAGAAATCACTAGTTGATACATTACATATTGTTCTTTTCGAAATATTCAAGTTACAGAATTAAAGCACACAAAGTGGACACTAAAGCAGTGAGAGTGCAAACAGATCTGTTCAAGAATCCAAGAACCTAGAAATATGGTCATCAATCCCACACAACTAAACATACAAAGACATTCACTTTAACACTGTTTTGTCCACCAAAAAATGTTATTAAAATTCTGTTACAAAAGACCTTTAAGGATTATCTGGGTGATTTTTAAAAATACATCATTCCAGGAGCTGTTTACATTTTCGTGTGGAATTAACCTAGAGAGGGGATTTACTAACTTTTTTTATATAACCCACAAGTTTTTAAGTTTCAAGCACGTTCACCTATTTTAGCAGTTGATTTCAGTGACCACTTTCCACATTGCTGTGATAGCAAGAGTGCATCTTTGCTTTTTGTCTTTTATTTTTTTTTTCCTTGTTAGGTCATGTAGTATAAGGGTTTTTGTTTGTTTGTTTTTTCCTAGTTGGTTTGTTTATCTGTTCTTTGAGAGGCTCTCCTTGTATAGTTAAGGCTGGCTTTGAACTCACTATTTAGCCCAGATTGGCTTGAACTTGCTTCCAAAGTGCTGGGATTACAGGTATGAACCACTATATCCAGCTTTATTACCTGATTTAACAGCAAGTCTTATAAGCCTTCATTAAAATTGTTCATTATTGCCCCATTACTTGTTTGCCTGAAGAAAATCTAAACAGACAGGAGAGTTGAAAAATCTAAATTCACATTCATAGAACATTCCCATTTTTAGCACTTGAAATTTAGATTATTTTCCTGGATTTATATAGGAAAATTTAGCTAAGAAAAACTACCACTTTACCATAGATCATGAGGCTCAGCAAGAGAGCATATGAAAGTATTTTGTAATGCATAAAAAGCTTATCTATTTTTTATTTTCCTTTTTAAAATAGAAAAAAAGAAAATCCCAGACTATAGGGGAAAATTTGAAAGATAGAAATTGAAAACCTATGATTTTGTTCTCCACAGAAGGCCATAGTTTGAGAATTCTTCAGTCTTCTAGTTGGTGTGTATTGTATATATTGTTCAATATTTTTTTTTTTTTAGGGGGGATTGAACTCACAACCTCACAGTTGCCAGGGAGGTGCTGTGCCACTGAGCTATATCCCTGGCCCTATTGTTTAATAATTAATCACTACTATTCATTTATCTAACTTGCTTATAAAAAGTATCTAAAATAGTATCTTACATTCACATAGCATTTAAAAGATAGAATATCGTAACAAATTATTTTATCAGTTTATACAAATGTATTGAAAATGTGCATTAGACATATAATGTTCAAATACCTGAAAATACAATTTTTACACATGCATGTATAGATTAATTATAATTCCATGTTTATACATTTCTTTCAGGGCTAGTGGTTGGATTCATCCTAACCATTGCAAATTTCAGCTTTTTTACCTCTTTGTTGATGTTTTTTCTTTCTTCTTCCAAACTTACTAAATGGAAGGGACAAGCAAAGAAGCATATAGATTCAGAATATAAAGAAGGTAAGATTAATTATGTTTGACACTACTCAAAGTGGTAAACCATTTCATACTACAATAAGCTTTCAATCAAAACAGTGTTATTCAGACTGCTAACACAGGTAAATTTTATTTGAGAATTACTTCAGTAGCCTAATTTAGTCTACTGGTTTTTTGCCACAATAGAAAGCAACAACAGAATTTTAGTATCACTAGAGTCTATCACTCATTATTTTAAATTTATTAAAAGTAGTAGGAAATGTGGCTAAGGTACCATAGCAGTTCTAGTCTTAAAAAAAAATTTTTTTGACTGACTTTTCTTAAACCTTAAAACACAAGTTTCTATCACTACATGATTTTCCTTCTGAGGAGAAAATGTGTCTCTTTTTGTCTGCTTTTTGTGTCCAGGAGGGCAAAGAAATTGGGTTCAGGTGTTCTGCAATGGAGCTGTGCCCACAGAGCTCGCCCTGCTCTACATGATAGAAAATGGCCCTGGGGAGATGCCGATTGACTTTTCCAAGCAGCACACTGCTTCCTGGATGTGTTTGTCTCTCTTGGCTGCACTGGCCTGCTCTGCTGGAGACACCTGGGCTTCAGAAGTTGGCCCAGTTCTAAGTAAAAGCCAGCCAAGGCTCATTACAACCTGGGAGAGAGTTCCAGTTGGTGAGTCTTGTTTTCAGTTTCGTCCGAGATCAGACGAGATCGGGCCTGTTCAGGGTGGGTAAGGCCGTAGACTGTTTTCAGTTTCTCAAAAAAATAAAAACAAAGAAAGCTTTCCTAATGTAATGTATTTCTTACTTAAGACCCTTTGCAGAATTTTATTTGGTCTCTTTAATTGGAAAATTGCTAAAGACTATTAAATTAGTGATAATAAATAATATTTGCAGGAAATGTTAGCAAGGCCTAGATAAATTGAGGTAGATCTAGACCTAGATAAACATGGAGATTGACCCGCAACCCTACTAGGGAAGAGAAAAAGAAAAGAAAGTATTTTTCAAGGATTTAGTACAGTGGACAGTTGACTTGCAAATTCAGTTCATTCAAGCGGAATGGTTATAACTCAAGTTGGTTGTAAATCAAGACTGTTTTTCCATAAGAAATAATGCAAATATCTGTAATGTGTTCTGAACCTCCTAAAACACCCCTTAATTAACCTTTCCATAATAAAAAAAGGCTTGTATAATGTGCATAATTTACCAGAAACACAAATTTCATACTGAATTCATCATTCAAATTGATATCTTTGGCTTGCAGGAAGGGAGGATGAAATAGAAGGTGGTTACTGTTTGCCTTAGGAATCTGGCTCTCTGGTGTCCTTTCTCTCTTAGAGAGAGTTTGCAGCTCATGAGGACCTGCTTTTGGCTAAGTCTCAATCTTCTGAGAATTAACAGGTGGTCTAAGGTTGTCTGTTTCTGTCTTTTCTTTAACACTGTTCTTTTCTATTGTGATTGCTTTCTTTGCCATCCCTTCCTTCCTTAGCTTGCTTTCTAGCTTTTTGGGAGCCATTTTCATAGCAGTAATTATAGCAGTTATATGAAGCACTGACCAAAATCATGTCCCTAAACATGCGCAGCTGGGCTCAGACTGATGCTTACATGCACTTACAGACACTTTTCTAGTATTGAGAGTCTTTGTTTATAACCACACAAGCATTTGCATTGTAACTCAAGACTTTGGTCATAAGCTAAACCTAAAATTCTGGTCATAAACCATATTGTTCATATATAAGTCTGGTTGTAACTCAAGGGTCTCCTGTGTGTAATTAATGTTTATAATACACACTCAGCACTAAATCTGTAGATTAAAGCAACAGCAGGTTGCAAATGTCCAGAGAAAATAATGTCATTGTTACTGAACATATACAAGCTTTGTCTTAGTTACTTTTCTCTTTCTTGAGACAAAATAGCCAAGACCCAAAGTCAAAGGAGAAAGATTTTTTTTTTCCTGGTACCCGGGATTAGAACTCACAATCTTGCACTTGCCAGGCAGGCAGTTAGGCAACTGAACTAAACCCCCGGGCCTATGAAAAAGGTTTATTATTTTGGCTCAGAGTCTGTAGAGGTTTTAGTCCATAGTCAGCTGATTCCAAAGCAGGGCAGCATGGCAGAGGAACATGCAGAGGAGAAACAGTGCAGGCAGAAGGTAACCAAGCAGCAAGTAGTGGCGGCAGCAGAAGCAATAGCAGCAAGCCTTCTTTCTGTCCCTTATATTTCATCCAGCACTCACACCCAGGGTGGGGCACCCTGAATCCCAGCATCATCCTTAATCACAATATCACATACCCTAGATCTGGCCACCTCCAAAAAGCCCCACCTATGACCATCTGAGGGTTGGAGGGGCATCTAGATACAAGCTATAATGTTCCCTAAATAATACTATATAATAACTGTTTACATTATATTAGAATTATAGGTAATCTAGATATGATTTAAAGTGTGTGAATGGTAGGATGCATGTAGGTGGCATGTAAATATTACAGCATTTTGTATCATAAACTTGAGCATCCAAAGATTTTGTTATCTGTAGGGAGATCCAAAGATTTTGTTATCTGGAACCAGTCTCCTGTGGACACCAGGCACTGCTCCATGTCTAATTTCCCCATTACCATTATCAACCAGTGTTATATTTTTTTTGTCTTCATCTTCCTTTTACCCTTTTTCTTCCCAGCTCTCTTCTCCTGTTTCACAACCTTTTTTTTCTTCCCTCTTCTTCATCATCACTCTTACAACAGCTGACACATTTTTAATACTTCCTGTGTAAAAGTATTGTTCTGCTTTATGTAGATCACTGCTTAGTACTCATAATAATTGTATGAATTTGTTCTTTTATTCCCATCTTGTGAACAAGAAAACAAGGTGCACAAAATTAACAGTCTGCCATTGCTGAACCATTCTGCTTTGCTGCTTAGAATTCAAGATTTAAGAGAAAAACCCAACTTTTCTAAGTAGGCTATAGTCTTGACATTGCATTGAAAGGATACTGCTTTATCACAGGTGGAATCTTAAAAAAAAAAGATCTCATAGAAATTAAGGGTACCAGAGACTGGGAAGAGCAGAGAAGAGGGAGAGATGAAGGAAGATGATTGGAAAGTAATACATTATAGTTAAATTGCTGGTATGATACTACAGAATAGGGTGATTAGAGGTAATAATGTACTATATATTTTTAAAAGGCTGAGAGGATTTTTGTGTTTCTCTGTAATGAAATTGTATGTAAGGAGATAGATGTATTTACCCTTATTTGAATGTTACATTATATATGTATTGAAATATCATATTGTACCCCATAAATATATAAATGTTTACATATCAGTTAAAAAAAATTTTTTTTGTGTACTGGGGATCGAACTCATGACCTTGTGCTTACCAGGCAAGCACTTAAACCACTGAGCTAAATGCCCAGCCCATCAGTTAAAAATTTTACAAATTTAAAAAATTAATCTTAATTGTATAGGTGCCCCAAAGTTTTTGCTTTCCTTGACTATGCATTTGTTGATTATTAACCAGATGACCTTATGCATGTTTTTTCTTCAGGAACCAATGGAGGGGTTACAATGGTTGGACTTGCTTCCAGTCTTTTTGGTGGAACCTTTGTGGGCATTGCATACTTCCTCACACAACTGGTTTTTGTGAATGATTTAGACATTTCTGCTCCTCAGTGGCCAATTATTATATTTGGGGGTCTCGCTGGATTATTAGGATCAATTCTGGACTCATATTTAGGGGCAACAATGCAGTTTTCTGGTAAGAACATCATCTTTTTATTACAATGTACTGGTTTTTTTTTTAAGAAATGGGGAAGAAAATTATAAAATTAAAAACGGAGGCATTGAAAACAAATCCCACAAAGACACAGATGCTAAGGGGCCAGAAATGACAGACCAATGTATCTTATACAGTTTTTGGTTTTTACTCTTTCTTGTTATATTAATTGAAGTAGAGTTCTGCAGATGAGTGATTAGGGTGGAGGACACAGTAGTACAAGGAACAGATGCTTTTGATTGTAGGCCATTACCTACTCTCAGGAAAGCAGGAAATTTAGGGTCAGGTCATTCTAATGTACCTCATCACATTTGTTTTTTACAAATCTGTTTGATAAATTATTGAACTATTTGGCCACATGAACATGATCTACTTTTCTGCAGTGTTAATCATGTTTGCTAACGTCAGCCCTGAGTTTTTAGCATCTCTAAGTAGATGGGAGTCAGTTTTCCTAAAAGTTTCTGCACTTCCACTCTGAGGGGCTCGCATCCTATCAGTATACTGACAGATCCCATTACATGTATATTGGCTCCACACTCCTTTGCTTGACCTTAGCATGTGGCTGGGAGGCTGGAGAAGGATCCCTAAACAGAGTAGTTCTAGTGCCCTACAAACTCCAAGATAATCCCCTTTCCCTTTTATTCCTCTCCCCAACAATCAAAATGTTTGTTCTCTAACATTTCATTAGTTTTATTAGGAAGCAGTCTGGTTTTAATTAACATTAAAGGTTTAAGGACTCAACACATACTCAAGAGTACACTTTTTTTACTTATTTTTGATAGCAAGGTTTTACGTTTATTAAAGGTAGGAAAAGGAACAAGTTGTGCAGAGCAAGTTTAGGCCAAGTAAACATAAGAAAATAAGTACACTACAGAATGAGAGCAGGCTCTTGTGAGCGAACACAGTAGCCCACTTTTCTTTTAAGCAACCTAAGTTTAATTCTACACTGGGCTCTGAGAGAGTAATCATCTCATATTAAGTGAGCTGAAGAAACAGTGTGAGCAGTAGGGCCAGATTCGTTCTTTCAGTGCGTCACTGGTTCCCTCAATGTCACTTTGTTTATGCTGCTATTAAAAAGTGCCTTAGGCTGGGTAATTTATGTAGAGCAGAGATTTATTTTTCCTAGCTCTAGATGCAAAGAAGGTCAAGATTAAGGCACCAGAAGTTCAGGGCATGGTGAAGGCTTATTGTCATGAACTTTGCCATGTAGCAAAGGCAGAAAGATAAAAGGAAGAGGCAGCTCTTTGGAGATCTCGTTTATAAGAGCAGTAAACCCATTTTTGAGTTTGGGCACCTCATGATTGGACTACTGCCCAAAGCCCTCACCTCTTCAGGCACACGGTGGGCCTTGGATCTGTGAATTTTGGAAGAACACAAACTTTCAAACCATAGAAACCTCCTTTTCTGCCAATACCATGCTGGGCCCTGTGTGGACGGTGTGGAGGACACACAGATGCGAGTCCTACTCATAGAGGTTTCATAGGTTGGTGTTGGAGAGGAACACCAGGAAGACAACGCAGCCTTCCTGGTTTCATACTCTCTGCTTTTCGTGTTCTCCCATCTGCTCCTAAAGCAATGAGAGGTACTGACCGAACAGAATTGGGATATGCTGAAACCCATTTTTTCAAACAGGCGTTTTTTAAACAAGGGCTCCATATGTATCACCATGTAAATTATCTATCAAAGCCAATTTGTGGGTTCCTGACAATCTTTCAAAGATTGTCTCCTTTGGAGGAAGAAAGCTAGTTTGTTCTTGTTTTAACTCAGCCACTTGGATCTTCTATTTGTTTCTTTTCTACTCCAGGTTTGGATGAAAGCACTGGCATGGTGGTCAACAGCCCAACAAACACAGCAAAGCACATAGCAGGAAAACCTATTTTTGATAACAATGCAGTGAATCTATTTTCTTCTGTTCTTATTGCCCTTCTTCTTCCAACAGTTGCTTGTGGTTTTTGGCCCAGAGAGTGAACTTTACTTAATTGTCGCAGGTTGGAACTGGTTGAGTCCAGCTAAATTTGCTATTGTAAGTTTTATCCTAAAAATAATAGTTGTAATGCCAAAATGTAAATGTCAGCTTCTTTCATATTGCATTGTAATGGAATTGGACATTTTTTCTTTCATCAACTTCCTTTAACAGCTGATAACTTTTTAATGAGACAAGTGCATATCTTTGCATGTTTTTCATTTAACAAGCTACTGAATGTAGCTTTTTAAACAGTGCAGCTATATTTTTCCTGTATTATACTGTGTGTTGAACTGAAAGATCTATTGGTCAATGTAAATTTGTTTTTTCTTTTGTAAACAAGTGTAAGGACTAAAAGTGATGACACGTTAAAGTGTCATTTGTAGCAGAGAAAGAACACTATGTCAGTTACTCCAGTGTTGTATCTGTTTTTAGTGGTTTAAGACAAGTTGGTGTGTATGAAAGCTTAAGATTCCCAGATCTTCATGACCTTGCCACTCATTTTAAAAAGTGTGCAGGTTGGTTCCTAGTGAATTTATGGCCTGCACCGTATTTTTCTTCTTCAACATTAGTGATGAAAAAAAGTATATGCCTTTTTTATAGGACCATTACAAAGTTTGAAAAAATTACATGCAGCTGAAAAAAAAATAAATTTTATCTGAACAATGTGCATTGTAATACCCTATTTTGAATTAATGTTCACTACACTTTCTAGCTTTCTTTGAAATATACATAGAAATCTCTTTTAGCATTAGTATTTTGAATAGTTACCAAAGAGTCACTGGAAGCTTATTGTCATTAGATTTTTTGAAGTTTTTATAAGTCACTGGAAAGTGCTATGATTTCCTTTTACGTACCTTTGAAGTTGGGCTCATCTTGACATTCATTATGCCTTCCACTGAAGTGAGTTCTGGTTTGCAACTTTGTTTCTCACTATGATTTAACTGTATTCTATGTAAGTTTGTCATGGACCAGATTATTTGACTAAAAATATTTTTCAGTGTTTCTCATGTGATTTCTTTACACATCTTCCCCTGCCCCTTTTTCATTCTTAAAGAAATTGGGAAAAGATTCCATAAATAAGCTACTACCAGAGTGATATGTTTAGAACTCTTTACTGGTGATCCTTGCATAGTAATGATCTAGAACTGGCTTGATTTAAGCAGGAAAACAAAACATTTTACACTCTTTAATTCTTTTTTTGGGGGAGGGGAGGCTGGGGCTCAAACTCATGACCTCACATTTACCAGGCAGGCGCTTGTGCCACTGAGCTAATCCCCAGCCCTACACTCTTAATTTTTTAAATAGTCATCTTACTAACTTAAAAGTAGTGGTTTTGAACGTTGGGTACACAAAGTAGACATATTTTTTAAAAAATCACTTTGTGTCTGAGCTCTGATACGTATTTTGGCAAATTTTACTTGGTTATTTTTCTCATTTCTGAGAAAATATCCAACACCAACAAGTTAAAGAAGGAAAATTTTATTTCAGCTCTCATTTTGTAGAGGCTTCAGTCTATAGTTGGCTGGCTCCAAGGCAGGGTGGCAAGACAGAGGGACATCTCCGAGGAGAAATAGTCTATGGCATACCAGGCAGAAGGCAATGAGCAGCAGCAAGCTTCCCTTCTTTGTGTTTATATTTCATCCAAACTACAAACCTATTGATTGGTATCACCCATATCCAGGGTGGGTCTTCCATTATACACACCCTTAATCCCAGTATCACATCCTTAATCCACATTGACACACACTAATCCAGCTACCATCAAAACTCCCCATCTAAAAAGAAACTGTTCTCCACTGTTGGTGGGAATGTAGACTGGTACAACCACTGTGGAAATCATGTGGAGATTACTCAAAAAACTAGGATTGGAGGTCCCATTTAATCCAGCTGTTCCCCTTCTGAGCATTTTCCCAGAAGAATTGAAAATATCATACCACAACAATATATGTGCACCCATGTTTATAGAAGCAAGATTTGTAATGGCTAAATGTTGGAAACAACCCAAATGCCCATCAACCATGGAATGGGCAAAAAAGATGTATTTTTATACAATGGAGTATTAGCCATAAAGGAGGATAAATCTGAGACTTTTATAGGTAAAGAGATGCAACTTGAGATGATACTCTTTAGTGAAATACATCAAACTTGCACGTGTAAATATTGTTTCCCTAGTATAAAAAACTGAAAGAGTAAGATACAAAATGTACAATGGATATTGTGAAAGGAAAAGAAATGCTCAAAAGGAAGGAACAACTGGGATAGGGGAAAGGAGAAAAGAAAGAAAGGAAAAGATGATATGTTTGTATATATATTCATATAGATAGATAGATAATCCTACTAAGCTCATCAAAAAAAAGTTTGTGCTTTCGTTGTTCAATTACTTGATTTTTTTTTTTTTTTTTTTGGTACTGGGGATTGAACTCACAACTTTGCACTTGCCAGGCAGGCACCGTGCCTCTGAACTATATCCCTGTCCTGTTTGATAATTTTTTTATGCCTATATCTTGTAATGTGAACAACTACTTTGAAGATAATACACAATATATTAACCAGTGTTAATCTCCTATTATTTTATTTTGAAATTCTGTATCATTGTTTATCTAGATATCAGCCATAGCATAGCTTCTTGTCTAGAATTCTGATTCAGCTAATCTGAGGCATACCCTGGGTATTGAGAGTTTTTAAAGCTCTCATTGCACATTAGAATAATGTGAGAAGTTTTTAAAATCACTGTTGCCAAGACTTCTTTGTAGTCTAAGTAAATATAAATATCCTAAAGTGAGGCCCATGCTTTCAACCTATTCTTTCCCTTTGCTGAGTGGGCAGTTTATGTTAAAAACTCTTCATAGAAAGAGGTCCCTGTAGCAGTATAATACAGTACTATGTGTGGCCTGCCTAAACAAGCATAAAGGAGTCCTATCTCATATTACACTGCTACACAATAGAAGACAGCAAAGTGCATGTGGCCTAGGGCAGCTCAAGAACACTAATGTTAAGCACTAGTCAAGTGAGGCCACTCGCAGACCAAAGAATTGACACAGCAGGTCATTTCTCAGATGTTCTCACTTCTTGCTTCATACACTGTTATTTCTAACTGCTGCACATGTATACATGTTTTGCTAGTACAGAAACGCTAATGCCACCAGTTAAGATAAAGGCCTAATAAAGAAAAAGTCGTGGAATGTTTTAAAATTTACCACATGCCTGAAGTATGAACAATGGCTGCATATTGTGCACAGTGGATCTAGTAAGGCCCAATAATCTGATCTTCCTGCTGTTTTAGCTGATGTTCCCGGTGCCATCACAATGAGAGGAAACTGTCTTACCCACCAAATTCCTGGTGCATTGTGCATCCTTTAACAATGAAAATACTGTGGTGACACAGCACTTGGAAGGCTGGGGTGGGAGGATCACCATGAATTCAAGGCCAGCCTGCACTACAGAATGAGACCCTGTAATCAGTGTTTCCTTTAAGACTCTGATAGTTGATAATGAGGAACATATTCCTGAAGGGAAATAAAAAATATTTTAAAAATCATTTGACTGTTTGGCTTTCTGAGGACTGCGATAATTCCAGCATTTTTCAGTCGTATAAAACAATGATTTTGAAACTAATTTGAGTTAGGAAATTATTGTAGGAGGTGTAAATGAGTGGCAAGTCAAGACTCCTGAAATTATTCTCCGTACCAAGGCTGTCATTTCTCCTCCATTTATTATACCTGCCCCTTCAAAATTTATTTTATAAATGTAGCAACTTTTCTGTTTGTTTTTTTTCTTTTTATTAATATTTACCTAAGTAACACTGATTCTGTTTTTTTTAAAATTAGAATATTTGAGATAAAGCTAAAATATTGTTTGGTCTTGCAATAACCTTGGCCCCTTCCTTATCTTCTCCCCAAAGTAATTATTGTTTAAAAAATGTGGAGTACTTTTCATAATATTTGTCCCAGGTGTATTTTAACCTACTTTTAAAAAAATCAACAAGATTGTTGTACTTAATACTCCTTTTGCTGCCTTAAGTCAGGTGTTTATATTCAAGAAAAATGTAGCAATAAAAGATTGGAAGAATGTGCACCATAATGTCAGTGTTTTATGTGGTAAGGTGATAGGTGTTTTTAATTTTTGTTAAAATAATTTTAAATATTTAAGTATATAAAGTATATCTCATTAAAACTACTAAAATACATATACAGGATTGAGGATACAGCTTAGTGGTGGAGTACTTGCCTAGCATGCTCAAGGTTCTGAGTTTGATCAGTACCACACACACACACAAATAAAATATAAATATATATATATATACACACACACACAGACAAAATTAATCCTAAATACTTAAAAAGTCTATATTCAAATTCATTTCATCTATAAATCAAGAAAAAGCCTTGAAGTAAACTGGGAGTTACTTCTTTTTCCCATCTATTCCCCCATTATTATTTTATTTTATTGTACTTTTCCATCAGATTTCATGGGTACTTTTTTGTTGTTTTTGTCATTGGTACATTTTAGATACACATAATGATCACATTCATCATAGAGAATTAGCACCAATACATGATACAACTTTTTTTCTCATTCTTGTATCCTCCCTTCAACCTCCATCATTATTTTAAATGGTGTTCCTTTTCTTTATAAAAGTACCTTCTTAACAATGAAATAAAGTGGGTCTGACACAATACTGTCCCAAAAAGAGTAAAATATACCTTTTCCAGTGTGCATGGAACATTCTCCAGGACAAACCACATATTAGGCCATAAAATGGAGCCAATTCACCAAAAACATCATGTGAAGTATTTTTATCAATTATAATGGAATAAAACTAGCATAAGTAACATAAAGAAAAATGGAAAATCCAAAAATATGTGAAAATCAAGCAACAATCTTAAAGTGAATGGGTCAAAGAAATCATAAGGGAAACTAGAAAATACCTTGAGACAAATGAAAATGGAAATATAATGTACCAAAACTTAGTAGATGAAACAAAAGTGCTAAGAGAAGTTCATAGCTATACATTAACAAAATATTTCTCCAGGTATATTTGTGCAACCTATAATCTGAGCTACTCTGGAGGTTAAAGCAGGAAGATTGCAATTTCGAAGCCAGCCTGGGCAACTTAGACCTTCTCTCAAAATGATAAATAAAAAGGGCTGGGGATATAGCTCTCAGAATAGAATACTTGCCTAGCATACACAAGGCCCTGGTTCAATCCCCAGTACTACAAAAAAATAAACCCCAAAGCATAAAATCTCAAATCACAAACTTCTACACCTCAAGAAACTAGAAAAAGGACAAAGTTAGAAATAGGAAGAAAATGATAAAAAGTAAATATAACTGAAGTAGAGAATAACAAATTAGAAAATTAACAACAAAGAATTGATTTTTTGGAAATATCAACAAAACCATCAAACCCATAACTAGAATAACAAAGAAAAAATTAGAGACTTAAATCATAAATGAAAGATTAGCAATGCCAAAAAATTGTTATACTATAACCAGTTGTGTTCCTCAAAATTTGTTATATGGAAAAAATGAATAGCAAAATAGAACCTATTTAATCATGTAGAAATAGGAAACATGAATAGGGCAATAATGAATAAGAAGATTGAATTAGTAATCAAAAAAAAAAAAAGGAAAAGGACCATATAGCTTCACTGGAGAATTTTACCGAAAGAAGCATTATCCCGATATCAAATAATACAGACACTACCAAGACCCCCCCACACACACACACACAACATCACAGAATTTCGATGCAAACATCTTCAACAACAACAACAAAAAAAACCTAGTAAATAATTCAACAGAACATTTAAAGGATTATATGTATGATTAAATGGTATTACTGAAATAAGGATTCTTTCAATATAAGGCAGTCAATGTAATATACCATTGCAACACAGTAAAGGACAAAAATTACATAATGGTCTTTTTGGTTTTTTTCTTTGTTTGACTGGTTTTTTGATGTTTTGTTGGGTTTGGTTTGGTTTGGTTTTTGAGACAGGATGCAGTTCAAGCTAGTCTTGAACTCACTACCACATAATAATCTTAACACACACCTGTTATCCCAGTTAAGGGAATCACCCCAAGTTCAAACAAGCTTCAACTACATAGCAAGACTCTGTCACAACAAAGCAAAACACACCAAAAAGAAAAATGAAAGGTAGCCAAGCTGGAAAAGAATTACAATTGTATTCATTTGCTGTTGAAAAGATCTTATACGTAGAGAAACATACAACCCATCAAAAGATTTTAGAGCTAATAAATTCAACAAAGTTACAGAATACAAAATCATTACTCAAAAGTCTGTTATATCTCTGTGTGCTACCAATCTTCAAAAAATTAAAGCAATTTACGTTAACATCAAAAATAATGAGATGGGAATAAACTTAAGGTTCTAAAACTCTTGTACACTTAAAATAGCAAAATATTGTTGAAAGAGATTTAAACTGAGTATGGTGGTGTACAGCTATAATCCCAGATGTTTGGGAGGCTAAGCTTAGCAGCAAGGTCTCAAATTGGAGAACAGTTTGGTAAACACACCAAGACCATTTCTCAAACTAAATTTTTTTCTTTCTTTCTTTCTTTCTTTTTTTTTTTTTAAGCACTGGGGATGTAGCCTAGTGATAGAATGCTTGTCTAGTGTGCTTGGGCCCTGGAAGGGAGAGAGGGAGAAATTAAAGATACAAATAAATTAAAAGACTTCTCACATTCATAGGTGGAAAAGCACAATTAATATATCCATGTTTGGCAATCTAAAGATTTGATGGATCCTCTCTTAAAATTCCAATGATATTTTTTAGAAAGAGAAAAATTCATCCTAACATTTATATGAAATCTCACGGGATGCTAAATATCCAAATTTGAAGGATTCATACTTACTATTTTGAAACATACAGGGTCTACTAAAAAAATATATACACACTTCAAGAAAAGAAAGATAATATGGTGTTTTTCAACAGATGGTGTTATCCTCATTAAGGGAAACTTGGTCTTATATCACCAAAACCCACTACAATGCCAGCCCTTAGAGAAGTAATTGAAAATGCATATGCAGCAATCTTAACCACCAAGGTTACCCAAGCAGCAATTTACCATACTAATAAATGTCTGGAAGCTAATGGCCACCACTTTGAGCAACTTTCATAATTGTAGAGGCCAATGGTAACTTGAATTAACCTCATAATGTCTCAATAAATTTAGTATTAAAATACTTGTACAAGTTTTTCTTTTCCTGAAGTGTATTTACAGTTTTGTTAAGTTTATTGGCACAATAATCACATTCATCATAGCGAGTTTATACTGTACGTGATATATTACATTTTTTGGCAGACTCTTTATTATAAAATTAACTAGGGTGATTTCAGTATAAAGTTAGATAAATGCATCAGTGGAATAAATTGGTCCAGAAATAAACTACTTGTAAATGGTTTAATGATCTTCAATAGGGCTATCAGTACCTTCAACAATGGTTTTGGGAAGACTGGCTGTTTGCATGCAAAAGAATGGAACTGGATCCTTATGCCATATGCAAAAATTAACTCAAAGTAGGTGAAAGATGAGACCACCACCCACCCATCTGAAGGGTGCTGGAAATATGACAAGACAGAGAAACAGCAAAAGGCCTCCAACCGCCGAACCAGGGACAGTGAGTCCAGTAGAGGTAAATGCAGAGGAGGTTGAGGGCAGCAAACCTGTAATGTCAGGGACAGCCTCATTGGAAATAAAGAAATACTTTTGTGACCTCATCAATGAATTTAAATCTGAAATTCTAACTCAGGTGAAGCAAGATATAAACAGATTAATAAAAGAAATCCTGGGTTATCCTCAAGTAGACACAAATGAAAGAATGGAGAAACCCAGAGAAAGGAGAGAAGCCTTTGATGAAGAATATAAACAAAATCTAGAATATATGAAACAGATCCAAAGAGAATATCAGGAAATTAACTCCATTGAAAGCTGGCAAAACCTTTTAACAGAAACTAAAGACAAACTTTCAAAACTTGAAGATAGATATGCAAAGTATGATCATGAAAGGAAGGATCTCTTAAAAATAACAAGGAACCAGAAAGCAACGATACAAAGGCTAGAAGATGACAAGAGGATTTATAACCTAATAATAAAATATGTGAATGAAGATGCAGCAACAAATACAAATGAAATAAAAAGTCTATTCACAGAAATAATTAAGGAAAACTTCCCAAACATAGGTAAAAGAAGTGAAGTTCAGATAAATGAGGCATATAGAACTCCAGCCAGCTACAACCCAAACAGATCTACACCCAGACATATAATAATCAGGATCCCAAAAATCCATCACAAAAACAGAATATTAAAAGTCAGAGAAAAGAAACAGATTACCTATAAAGGAAAAATCATCAAAATCACAGTGGACTTCTCAATGCAAACCATCAAATCAAGAAGAGCTTGGAGTGAAATATTCCAAGCCCTGAAAGAAAATAACCTCCAACCCAGAATGATGTAACCTGCAAAACTGTCTCTCTAAATTAATGGAGAGACAAGATATTTCCATGACAGAGGAACTGGAGGAGTTTGTGACCACCAATCCAACCCTGCAAAGAATACTGAAGGACATTCTAGAGAGAGAGAAGAAAATCACCAGGGTTCCAGGAATAATGGCAGAAAGGCCTCAAAGAAAGGGGCAGACAGTAGAATCAAGGATAAAAGTAAACAAATAACAACAGAAAAATAGCATGGCAGAGATAAGACAGAAAATTGGTTGTATCACTGTTTTATCTTGACTGATTTTATTTGAATCTGGTATGCTTGAGAGTGTTGAATCTGAGAGTAGGGGCAACTACTCTGAAGATGACAAGATTCAATAGGATACCCATTCTGGTTTGATTGTTAACTGCCTTTGAAGTCCTATAATGTCTCCAGTGTTTAGATTTTATTAATAGTGTAAAGCAATGCTAATTTTATATTATATTTGATGATATAGACAGTTTTATTGAAAATAACAAGAGACATCATAGTGACTACCATAGATCACCTAGTGTTGTGTTTTTGTATGTTCTTTTCATTTCATGTTTCTCTAGGAATTTGTATTGCTGACTTGTTTTGATTTGTTTCTCCCTCTAATACAGAAAGGCTAGGTATATGTGTAGAGACTTATACATGTGTAGAACTTCTAAGTAGTTTACAAGAATGGATTATAGTTATTGTAAAGAAAAAAAAGGAAAAGAGAGCATTCTAAAGGATATAACTGCATGTATATTTGAGTGTGTGGAATTAATAACCATGTTGCTAAAGTTTTAGTTGGATGGATGAGCAAAACTGACTGCAGTCTCACTGTTTGGATGTCCACTTTGTGGACTTTACTTTTGTAACTTGAACAGCTGCATCTAAGAGGAAAGTATGTAATTATCAACTAGTGATTTTTTACTGGTTACTATTTTTGTTTTTGAGATTTTGTATTGTTTCTACCCTCTTTCTGTTTCAAAATTTTTTCTTTAAATAAAAAAAATTTTTAAAAACTCAAGGGGAGGAAAAGACGGTGCTCTAAAAGAGATAACTGTATGTATACTTAAGTGTGTAGGATTGATAACCATGTTACTAAGTTTTTGTTGGATCGGCGAATAGAACTGTTTACAGCCTCACTGTTTGAATGTCCACTTTGTATGCTTTAATTATGTAACTTGAACAACTATATCCAAGAAGATAATATGTAATGTATCAAATAGTGATTTCTTACTTTTTTTTTGAAATTCTGTATTGTTTCTACCCCATTTTCTGTTTTGCTCCCCCCCTTTAAATAAAATTTTAAAAAAAAGGAAACAGGCAGTAACAATACAAAGGCTAGAAGATGACAAGAGAATCTACAATTTAAGAATAAGAAACAAGAACGAAGAAGCAGGAATACATACAGGTGAATTACAAAGGCTATTCACAGAAATAATTAAGGAAAACTTCCCAAGCATGGGAAAAGAAAATGACATTCGGTTGTGTAAGGCATACAGAACCCCAGCCACCTACAACCAAAACAGATGTACACCCAGACATATAATAATCAAGATACCAGAAATTCAATATAAAAACAGAATATTAAAAGCCATCAGAGAAAAGAAACATTACCTATAAAGGTAATCCCATCAGGATCACGGCTGACTTCTCAACACAGACAATCAGATCAAGAAGAGCTTGGAGTGAAGTCTTCCAAGTCCTGAAGGAAGGTGGCCTCCAGCCCAGATTGATGTACCCTGCAAAACTGTCACTAGAAATTAATGGAGAAACAAGATGCTTCCATGACAAAGAGGAACTGGGCGAGTTTGTGACCATCAATCCAACCCTACAGAGAATGCTGAAGGACATTCTAGAGAGAGAAAAAAAATACCAGGATTTTAGGAACAGTGGCAGAAAGGCTTCAATGAGTGGGGCAGGCAGTAGAATGAAGGAGAAAACTAAACAAAGGCAGAAAAATAGCATAGCAGAAATGAGGCAGAGGAGGATAACTAGAATCACTAACACAGATGGCCTTGAAACGCTATATTGTTAATAGTGCACCAGGATTTAAAACCCACATTACTCACACCACTCTGCTTAGATGGATTATATTCTGTTCCAGTCATTCTACCTGTACTAGATTTGAGGGCACAGACAGTAATCCTGAAAATAACGGGATATAGTATGGTAATCATCCTTAATTTCCTATTAACTTAATCTAAAGCTCTGTAAAACCTACACAGTTTTACCGTGACTGATCATAATAGAATCTGGTTTGTTAGATCACTGTTTTGTATTGATAGATTTTATTCAAAGCTGTTATGATTGATAGTATCAAGTCTGAGAGTATAGGCAACTGCACTTAAGATGACAAGATCCACTAGAATATCCACTCTGGTTTGGTTATTAAGTGCCTTTGAAGTTTTATACTGTCTACAGTGTTTTATTTTACTAATATTGTTATTTACTGCTATACTCAATTATACTGTTATATTCAATTATGCCTGATGATATAGACATTGTATTGAAGATAATAAGAAACAACACAGTAATCATTGTAGATTACCTTGTACTATGGTTTTATACGACTTTTTGGTTTCATGTTTTTATAGGAATTTGTTTTGTTTTGTCTTGCTAATTTTTTTTCCCCTCTAATACAGAAAGGATAGAAATACATGTAGAGATTCATGCAGGCGTTGCTGTTCACACTCTCACTGTTTGACTATCTACTTTGAATGCTTTAATTTTGTAATTTGAACAACTATTTCTAAGAGGATAATATGTAATTTATTAACTAGTGATTTCTTATGGTTTATCTTTTTTTTTAAATTCTGTATTATCTCTACCCTTTACATGCTTTTGTTTCTCTTTAAATAAAATCTTTTTAAAAAATTGATGGAGAAATAAGATACTTCCAGGACAAAGAAAACCTGAGGAAATCCATAAACACCAAAACAGCTGCAGCCGGGTGTGGTGGCTCACACCTGTAATCCCAGCACTCGGGAGGCTGAGGCAAGAGGATCTTTGTGAGTTGGAGACCAGCCTGGGCTACAAAGTGAGCTCAAGGCCAACCTGAACTGCATAGCAAGACCCTGTCTCAAAAAGACAAAAAAAAACAAAAAAAAAGCAACTGCAAAATTTTCTAAAGAACATTTGGAAAGAGACAACAAAAAGTACAATTCCACAAACCCCCAACAGAATGAACCCCCCAGGCAAAGCAAGCAATTAAACAGAGGGTAGAAAAAATGGAGCCAACAACAGGAAAATAACATGAAAAGGATAAGTGAATACATATCAGTTGTAACTATCAATATTAATGATCTCAATTCACCAATCAAGAGAAACAAACTGGCAGATATTGATCAAGGAACAAGATCCAGGCCGGAGATTTAGCTCAATGGCATAAGTGCCTGCCTGGCAAGCACAAGGTCATGAGTTTGATCCCCAGTACAAAAAAAAAGAAAGAAACAAAGAAAGAAAGAAACAAGATCCAACAATATGTTGCATACAAGAAACACATTTAATTCTAAAAGAAATTCATAGACTGAAAGTCAAAGGATGGAAAACAGTACTCCATGTGACAGGAACCCAGAGAAAATCAGGGATAATGATTCTATTTGTAAACAAAGTGGATTTTAAGCTAAGACTGTTTAAGAGATACAAAGAAGGTCACTACATCCTTGTAAAGGGAAGAGTTCAAGAGAAAGAGATAACAACCATAAATACTTATGCAAAAAATACCAATGCACTCAACTATGTAAAACAAATATTAGCAGACATGAAAAATCAAATAAGCATCAGCATTGGGGGAATCTCAATATCCCATCGCTGCAAATAGACAAATCAACTAGACAAAAACAATCAACAATAAAATATTAGAACTTAAACTTTTGAACAAATGAACTTAGTAGATATCTACAGATATCTACAACATCAGAATACACATTCTTCTCAGCTGCGCATAGAATGTTGTCCATAATAGATCACATACTAGCTATAGGACCTGCTTAAGTAAATGCAAAGGAATTTAAATTATCCCATGCATATTATCAGACCATAGTAATGAAATTGGAAATTTATGACAAAAGAAACCATGAGAACTTCATAAACACATGGAAATTAAATAATGCCCTCCCGAACAAACAGTTGTGATACAGCTGAAATAAAAGAAGAAATTAGACAGTTTCTACAATTAAATGAAAATTGCCCTACAATATACCAGAATTTATAGGTTACAATGAAATCACTCCTATAGAGGAAATTTATAGCAGTGAATACCCATATCAGGAAAACAGAGCAAGCTCAGATATGTAACTTAATTTTGAACTTCCAGCTTCTAGAAAAAGGAAAGCAGGTCAAGTTTATACAAGGAGGAAAGATATAATGAGCAGCAATGGAGACTAAGAAAATGATACAAAGAATCAATGAATTGAAGAGTTGGTTCTTTGAAAGACTAAGTAAAATTAACAAACTCTCAGCCAACTTAATCAAAAAAAGGAACGAAAAGACTCAAATCCATGCAATTAGGAATGAAGAGTGAAATTGCAATGGATCCAGCAGAAATCCATCCAGAAGATCATCTATATCTACTTTCAGAACATGTACACTAATAAGATGAAAAATGCGGAAGAAATAGATTGCTAGATACATATGAATTATCAAAGCTGAATCAAGAAGATATGAAAATCCTCAATAAACCAATATCAACTGAGTTTGATTCCCAGTACCAAACATAAATAAACCAATATCAATCAGTGAAATTGCAGATGTAATTAAAAGCCTACCAACAAAGAGAATCCCAGGCCTTGACAGATTCACTATTGAATTCTACAAGAAATTTAAAGAAGACCTAGTACTAGTACTTCTCAAACTCTTTTGTGAAATTGAAAGTGAAACAATACTCCCAAACTCATTCCTAGAAGCAACCATTACCCTGATATAAGAGCCAGAAAAGGACTCAGCTAAGAAGGAGAACTACAGGCCAATCTCCCTAATGAACATAACATGCAAAAATCCTCAGCAAAACACTGGCAAATAGAATGGAGAAAATCATCAAGAAGTTTATATACCATTACCAATTAAGATTTATCCCAGGGATGTATGGATGGTTCAACATATACAAATCAATAAATATAATACACCTAATTAACAGAGCCAAGGATAAAAACCATATGGTCATCTTAATAGATGCAGAAAAGCTTTTGACAAAGTCCAACATTCATTTGTGATAGAAACCTTACAAAAAATTGGAATAGATGGCCTTTGTCTCAATTTCATAAAATTCATCTATGACAGACCAACAGCTGACATCAGACTGAATGGACAAAAATAGAAAATTTTCACTCTAAATTCAGGAACAAGACAAAAATGTCCACTGTTATCACTCCTATTCAATATAGTTCTGGAAACTTTAGCCAGAGCAAGGCAAGAGAAAGAAATAAAAGAAATAAAGGTAGGAAAGGAAGAAGTCAAATTATCATTATTCACACATGACACAATACTCTACACAGAAGACCCCAAAAGCTTCACTAAAAGACTTCTAGATTTAATAAGCAAATTTATTAGCATACCTAGATATGAAGTCAACACTCAAAAATCAATTGCATTCCTGTACACAATTAACAGTTATTACTCAAATTATTACACTCAAAAATCAATAGCATTCCTGTACACAATTAACAATTATTTCTCACTGAGAGAGAAATAATGGAAACAACACTTTCACAATAGTATCCAAAGAAATGAAATATCTAGGAATCAATCTAATGAAGGAAGTAAAAGACCTCTACATTGAAAGCTATAGTATTCTGAGAAGAGAGATTGAAGAGAGTATCAGAAAATGGAAAGATATCCTTTGGTCTTGGGTAAGAAGAACCAATATAGTGAAAATGGCCTTACTTTCAAAACTGTTACGCAAATTTAATGTAATACTAATCAAAATTCCAACAGCATATCTCACAGAATTAGAGAAAACAATCCTAAAATTCATTTGGAACCAGAAGAGTTCTAAAATAACAAAAGCATTTCTGGGCAACAAAGACAAGTCAGGGACATCACAATCTCATACTTGAAATTATGCTACAAAACTTCTGTGATAGAAACAGCATGATACTGGCAAAAAAGAGACTGGAAAATCAGTGGAGCAGATTAGAGGCAGATACAACTACAGGCATACTTAGCCGCCTTATATTTGACAAAAGTACCAAATATCCTCACTGGAAGATAGATAGCCGCTTTAATAAATGATGCTGGAAAAACTGGTTTTCCACATGCCAAAGACTAAAATTAGACCCATATCTTTCACCATGCACTAAACTAAAATCAAAATGGACTAAAGATCTAAATATTAAAACAGAAACATTGGGCTGGAAGTATAGTTTTGTGGCACAGTGCCTGCCAGGGAAGCATGTGGTCCTGAGTTCAATTCCTACTACCAAAAAATAAAACAGAAACATTAAATGTGCTTGAAGAAAGAATAGGTAGAACTGTTGAAGACACTGGTGTAGGCAAATACTTTATGAACAAAAGTCCAATCACACAGGCACTATCAAAAGGATTGTACAAACAGCTTTTGTACAATAAGGTAGATATATTTACCACTACTGAAATATACACAAAATGGTTAAAATGATACATTCTATGTTTTTTGTTTTGTTTTTTTACTACAACTCAAGGAAATGATACAGAATCTTCCCTTGCTGTGATCACAGGAAGACATGTAACAACAGAAGGAGAATTAGATGCTAGTTTTCAATATCAAGGAATACAGCTAGGAACCAAGGAATATGGGTGGCCTCTAGCAGCTGGAAATGTCTGAGAAGCTCATTCTTCTTTATTGCCTCCAGAAAGCAAGGGATGCAATTTTGATGACACCTTGGCTTTGTAACTTCTAAGCTACAGAACTGTAAGATAATAACTTTATGTTGTTTTAAGCCACTAAGTTTGTGATAATTTGTTAAAGGAGCCTCAGAAAGCTAATACACCATGTCAGTTTTGAGAGGCAGTACGGAGCTACACTGCAAAGATTCAAATCCTAACTCTACCACTCTTTAGTTTTAGACTCTATGTCTCAGATTATTCTTCCCTAAATGACGGATTAAGTGCATTCAGTCATTTAATCTACCTACCATAGTCACTAGTACATACAACCAGTAAGTGCTGGCATTACTTCTTCACATGACTAAAGGGTTGTACAACTGCAAGGCCTTCTTCTTTTATATTATTTTCTCATTCTGTAAAAAAGAAATGACTCCTAAAATGATACAGAATGAATTGTGTTGATATAATTTCTTTTGCAAGAAGTAAGATAATTTCCTTTTATACCAAGCTCTATTAACCAAAGCCTCATTCTTAAACTTTTGAGATAATTTTCCTTCTAATGAAATAATGATTGCCTACTGATTGGCACAGAGCTTCCTTTGCCTCAAGAGTTACACCTCTAGATGGCTCTCATGTATCCAGGCCACCTGGAATATTACCAGCCCCAGAATATAAACTGTGTTTTCCAATAGTGCCACATTCTGTACAATACTATTAAATGGTTCTTGCACCTGTTTTGACAAAAATCTCACTGACATTTGTGAGATAGAATATATATTTTCACATTTAAAATTAGATCCTGGCATGATGGCATTATGATAGAAAAGCACTATGCCCATTTTCCAAATTCCTTTCCTTTCACTTGATTATCACCCTTCCTATAATTCCAAATACCCTTAGAGCCCTTGAAGGAGGAAACAGAATGTGTTACAAGAAGCCATATTAAAAACTGTCATATTGTAAATTGGTAAACCCAATGTGGTGGCTCGTGTTTACAATCCTAGCACTCTAAATGGCCAGATTACTTTGGCCCTTGTTCAGCTTCTTTCTGGTAGAAGAGTAAGGAAAACAACTGGTTTGTGAGGACACATGGTTTTCAAGCCATGTTTGTGCCATGATTTTTGTCCCTCCTACTTTAAGAGCTGCTTAGGTTTCATCAATTGTTTTTTCAGTACTGGAAATTCAACTCAGGATCTTCACACTAGACTAAATCCATACTTTTTTATTTTTTATTTTGACATAGGTTCTCACTAATTCACTAAGTTGTCCAAACTGGGCTCAAGCTCATGGTCCTCCTGCTTCAACTTTCTAGAGTGCTGGGATTACAAACATGCACTGCCACACTAGATTTACTAGTTTTTAATAAGACAGTTTAAAATGGCTCTTGACTTCCCTTACTACCCACTGCACTACCAACAGAGTTTGTTTTTTTCCCAACCATAATCATTCTCATTAAGGTGACTTGACTCTTATCTGCGTTTCACACTGCAGGCTTCATAAGATATAAATACTCTTAATCAGCATTGTAAAAACAAAGGAGAGACAAGCTTTCATGCAAAGGAATAGGAAGATTATTGCAGAAAACAATGTATTTTTTACTTTGAGTGGGTTTTTTTTGGAAGTTATAGTAACGTTTTTACTTTATATTTTGGAATTTTCAAACATACACATAGTAAGCAGGATAGTGAGCCCTGTTATATGTATTATGACCCAGCGTCATCTATTATGGACATTCTGTCAGTCTTATCTATAGTGTCACTCATTCTTAATAACAATTTTTATTATAGTTCTATTTTGAAGTACACAGATTTTTTTTGACTGTACCACTTTAGCAAATGATAGATGTAGGTGAAGTATATCCCATTCAAGATACAGAACATTTCTCTCCCCACTGATAGTCTCCTTTGACATCTCCCTGCCTTGTCTAAGAACAACATATAAATGAAATTTTATACTCTACAGTCTTTGTGTCTGGCTTGTTTTTTTCACTACATTATCTGAGCTTTGTGTGGATGGTTGCATGTATAAGTAATTTATTTCTTCAATACTGAAAAAACATTTAATTATATGATGTCATAAACAACCTCTGAAGCAATCTTGGTTTTGTTCACTCCCATACTGAATAAAGCTGATCTGTATTATCACTATGGTATTGAGGGCAGTGATTTCTGAGCGTAGGCCGCAAAACACTGCAGCTTCCACCTTGCTTTCTCATGGATCACTCATTTAAAAAATAAAATGAAGTAAAATAAAAATAAAGACACCACGTTAATATAAGCATTCAGCAGAAAGAAGTGAAACTGAGCCCTCTTGCCAATAGCCAGCATCATGTGAAGTTAGTCTGCCAACCTCTATAATGCCTGTTTAGCCAAAGTCTTGACTGCAAACTCATGAAACATGTAGCTAAGGCTGCTTCTGGGTTCCTGGCCAACAGAAATTGCATAAGAAATCTGTGGTTTTCCTTTCTTACAATGTCGATTTGACATTAGACTAATGCTGACTCATAGAGTAAGTTAGGAAATGTTCTTTCTGCTTCTAGTTTCTGTAACATTTGTAAAGAATTTACATCTTTTGTTTCTTAAGTGCTTGGTAAAATGCACTGGTGAAACTATCTGATCCTCTCCCCTAGTCAGGCAGGCTTCTGTAAAAAACCCCATTTGGCTAGTGACTGTTTTCCTTTAGGGAAGGTTTATAAGGAGAATAGCATTTCAGAATGCTTACATTTCCTCCCTGCAAGCAGGGACTTTTCTCTGATCTTCACAGTGAGAGCTTGGTATGATTCCTCAATGTAAATTTAGAGGAGGTGGATATCCCCCCAGTCTTGAATCCCATAGGAGTTTTTCATTTTCAAGCTATTCTACACCGAGCCCTAAATAATGTATCAATTACAGTTTAAAGTATTTTCACTGACATTCCAGCTATTGGCCTCTCTGCTCCAGGGCTTTTTCTTCTTGCAAACTGTGATTGTTTGTATCACCTGTCTATCTCTCCAATTTCCTGGGCAGTAGTTTTCTTTGTGAATTCAGTTCTCTGGTGGATCTAAAAAGAGTAATTAATTGTCAGCTTGCCCAACTTTTGTTTTATCTTGTGAAGATGGAAACAATGGCTTATAGGCTTTTCATATGTTAGCAAGGAAAAATGTCTTTTGTATTAGTAGTTTCTTATGGTTACTAGTAACACAATATAACAAACTGGGCAAATTATAAAGAAAAGAGGTTTATTTTGGCTTACAGTTCAGGAGGTTCTGAATTTGAGGGGCCACATCCAGTCTTCTTGCTAGTGGGGTCCCCAGACAGTGTAGGGCATCAATCAGAGAGAATCAGAAAGCATGTGTGTGTACATGTGTTTATTAAGGCCTCTCTTCTTAAAAAGCCACCAGGATCATTCATTGGGGCTATACCCTATAACATGATCTAATTGTAATCATCGCCAAGAGATTCCCCCTCAAACACTATTAATTGGAACTCAGTTTTCACCCTCTCAATAATACCTTATAATGGCAATAAAATTTCAGTACTAGAAGCCTTGTGAGATACACTCAAACCATATGAACATTAACTTTACAGGACTGTACAGTAAAAATTATTTATCTGAATGATGACTTATTAAACCTCCATTCATTCCATATATCTATGTTAATTTCTTGGTTCTCTTGTCTTGTGTCTGTGTTGATTATCATTTAGTACTAGAAAATTTACTGATCTGAGAAATGAAGGAAATGAGCCTGAGATCTAGTTCTGTCATTTATTAATGAAATGATTTTTGAACACTTAAATACTCAGATTTTAGTTACTTCATGAATTCCACAATCTGAATCAGATCATTGAAAAGCCTTTTCAAGGCGAGATTTCAAACTTTTAATCACTGATCAAAATTGAGAACTAACAACTTTCGTTTAGTCATTTATCAAGTATTTTTTCATGAACTGTAGGACATAATGACAGTATTAGGATGAGACACTGAGATGAGGAAGTAGAACAAAATAAACAAAAATTATAGTCTAGTTAAGAATCAGGCAATAAGCTGATAACCTTGCAAGTGACTAAGTAACTAAACCCTAACTAATCACTGTAGTAGCCTTCACGAAGCAAGCTAAGGTATTTATGAATGATCACAATGGAAGGAACCTGACTGCAAGTGGTGATGCTGGGCATTGCGCATCGGCTCACTCGTGATCAGCAGGTATCTGCCTCTGAGTTACATGGCCAGCTCTCAGAACCTGATTTTACAGGAAGATTAAAGAGGGTTTTTCTGAAGTGGTGGTGGGCAGCAGCCAGGTGAAAGAGGGTGGTGGCTAGGGAGCAGAGAGCATTTCTAGGGGGAAAAAGACCCACGACCAGAAGAAAATTCCTGAGGCAAGAAGGGACTTGGCAATTTGGTGAAAGGAAAAAGTGACTGTCTTGACTAGAACCTCATGAGGAGAGAAGATGAGGCAAAGAAACAGAAGCCATAGGCAGACAGGGACTGGACTCCCCCAAAGCCTTGCCTTCTCAGAAAGTCCACTTAGATTTTAGGGTGACAGAAAATCACTAAAAGTTCTTCCAGATTCCCTTGAATTTAAAATTCTCCTCTACTCTGAAATCTTTTAAGTTTTGCATTATATAAATCAAAAGAACTTGTCTGAGGAAATTACACTACAGTGACTAATGCAAGAATAAATCAACAGGAAAATACTAAATTTGGGAAGAGGGATAGGAATTAAAATAATGGTTCTCCAACTGCCCCAGGAAGCTTTCTGACCCATGGAAACCCATATCACAATAGCCCCCAGGCTTCTTTTGTCCCTTGCTGCCTATCTGTAAACAATAAGTCCATTTCTTATAATTTGTGGCATACGAGTGTATTCTGTCTTACTGGACTCAGACAACTGGTAATCCTACAGGCCAGGATGTAGAGTACAGAAGTGTTTGGACTCCTGTTTTTGGTGGTTAATATAGTGGTGATCCCAGTGGGAGGCCTCCCTTGGAGTTGGTTATTAGAGAACTTGCTTCACAGAATTGGTACAGAAAGCAGGGTCTAATCTGGGGCGACAATAACTTACAGGTGAAATGGGAGGGTGATGCCTCCCAGTGCCTATTCGAGGGTGGAGACATCGATCTGGGGATACAGAGACTGGACATGCAGCCAGGTGATTTATGAAGAAGGAAGTATGAAAAGTAATTCATAGACAGGCATACTACATCTCCAAACTCTGGCTACAAGTTTTCTGGCTACAAGATCTGAGTCGGAGAAAAAGAAACATGGGACATGGAGCATGAACATGAAACAGGGACATGGTACATGATTCCCTGGTTGTCGGGTACTTATGTGATCAGTTCTTCCTGGGACAGAGAGCCCAGGTAGGGACTCTGAGGGATGGGGAACAAAAGCAAGGTCCTCAAATTGTCCCTGGGCATCTGACAGGGAACCAACGCAATGTTTGTCCTCACTAAAAGAAAAATTTATGATCAAAGGAGACTAGATGTGGAGGGAAACACACACACACACACACACACACACACACACAAACCAGGAAAGGTCATGCTATCTTGCCATCGGATATTTTATGAAAACACACAGAACATTTTACTGTTCTAAAAGGAATTGTCTAATTATGGATGATACCAAGGTCTCCAGGTCCCCACAAAAATCTAATTACCCCCATACTCTGTCAAGTTAAAAGAGGAAATATTGAACCTATGGTACTAAAAAGTTTGGGGAAAACATGGTAACCTATGGTGTTTATCTGCTTGTGATGCTCATCTTCCTGTGAGTGCAGCCCTTTGGACTGTTTCAGATGTTAGTGACTGTGGTTTATTCCACTAAGTAAATTACAGGCATTGACATCTTGGCTGTTTGTGGCACAGAGAATTATCACTGGCAGAGGAGGTCTGCTCCTCACAGCTAAAAAGTCAAACCTCAATAGTATTTTTTCCAAAACTCCTAAGCTCCTTAAACTCCAATTGATTATTTAACAAAAGCAGCACTGCATTCCAAATGGTGAATGGATCATTACTGAGTTCATTCAAAACACTACTGACAAAAATGTTATAACTTATCCTGTAGCAGAGTAATAGCCTAGTTTAGCTGGCCAAAAGCAACTTTGAGGAGATTGAGGGTGTATAGCTCAGTGATAGAAGTGAGCACTTAGCTTGTGAAGTCCTGTGTTCAATTGATAGCACCCCCATCCCCAAAATATCTTTCAATGCTTCACAGTATGAAAACTAACAATGGACTGTAACAGGCTGAATGCCAAGGCTACTTGGGCAAGAAGGCAAAATAAAGAATATCTCAGATATAGTCAATGGCTAGTAGGTCTCTGTGTTACTAGAGACACCATGTGCCCCATCCCAGTGTTCTTTGGCCCCATAGTCAAAGAGACCAGCAAAGCTGCTAACTTTGAATAGAGAATTTTGTAACAGCTGACTGTAGAAGCTGCAACAAACCGTGATTCAGGAACTGCTTTTAAAATCTTTAGAGTCTGCTATCCTGATGAAATGTAGGATGTCTACAACATCATTTATGCTTATTGGAGTTTGTGGCCACAGAACACGGCCATGGGATGCAATAGCTACTCAGATTTTATACGCATAAGTAACTTGCCTGAAGTAGGCATCAGATACAATATATCTTTTGAATAGTAGTTAATTCTCTTGCTATTGAGACTGAGTATCTTATGCTAGAGCACCACATATAACATTGTAACATGAATTACTTATTCTCACTGAGGGACTCACTCGCCCCACTGATAAAACTGGACCTGCTCAACAGAGCTCAGTTATCAAATGGAAATGATACATTCAAGATTGAGCTTAGCCAGGGCTCCACAAACAACTGGGTTGCTTACCAAAAGTAACTGAGCAACCCACAAGGAGTACTTTGGCTCCTTCCATGGATAACTAAAGCCCAAGACTCAGATGTGTCTACTGACAGTATGAAATGGTTTATGGAAGACTGTAAAACAACAAACAGATTTTTATTTTTTGTCCTGGGGATCCAACTCACAATCTCTCATTTGCCAGGTAGGCGCTTAGGCTGCTGAGCTAAATCCCCAGCAACAGATTTTAGAATCACCTGTAAACCACCAGGTCCACCAGGCTGCTGCTGCCATCTGGCCAATGTCTGTCCATCTTTTATTGAGACTAATAGCCCAAACTACATGCAGTAGTGATGGCTGTGCAGTCCACCCTCACCACCATACCTTGATACATTTTAGCTGACCAAACAGCCTACTCATCTGGCCAGAAAATGGCAAATACATTATTAAAGGACCCCTGCGTGGAGATAGCTTGCTGCCAAGAAAAGACAAAATATATGTCATTCATGTGGATGTTGGGACTATGATGACAGGCCTTGTTTTTGGATACCCTCTGATATTTACTCTGACCAAAATACATCTTTCATTGCTCCAGCAACACAATGAGCACACTGTCACAGGATATGGGGGAGGTACTCCATGCACCCATGGGGAACAGCTGACTCATAAAGTGACTCAGAAAGAAGATGAAGTCAGCTTTGTAGTACAGTGGTGCCCACCTCCATCTGATTAGAGCCGTGTGGAGTAAGCGCTCCAATACACTGCTGCACACTGAGATTTGTGGGGGTGGAAGAGATGAGGTAGCTGCCTGGTTAGGCTGCACTTATGAAACCCCAAATTCTGCAATCCCAACATTTTTCTTTCTCCTTTTAGAGTGCACATATTAGAGACAATTTATAGTAGGGACTATTACAATACTCCACACAGAGTAATGTACTAATCTGCAGGTAATGCTCGTCTGGGTTCCCCCCCTCCCATAGAATGTCACAGGGTATATATGCTAATTTGTCTCATTATACTACTGGTTTCTCTTTTTTCATTGAAAAGAAAGATATTTTTTTTCCTTTTATTTGTTCTTTGTAAGAGAAAATCTTTTTTGTCTATGACTTGTACTCTGAATAACATTCTGGCTATCATTGCAACCTGTTTTTTTCTGGATCAGCCAGTTACTTATGGAGGTTTGCTTGGCTCTCCTTGTTTCCCAGCCCACGCTCTGGAAGGGGCTGGGGTCTAGCTGTTCCCCCAGCCTCCCACATATGGCACTGATTTGCTAGGAGGGCTTGCTTCTTGGTGACTTCTTGTTCTCTTCCCCCACAGTCCACGAATGGACTGACTCATGGGAAAGGCTGGGGTCTAGCTGTCCCTCCAGCGGTGGCAGTCCACACATGGTGCCTCTAAGCAAAATCTTGCAGGAATAGGTTGATTTCCTCCTAAGTACTGTAGTAAACAGTGAGAGGAGAAATAATTGATGAAGTATTTTTTAAACAAAAGGAATAAACAGAGTATTTGCAAAACTGTTCACCTGTCTATATTGTAAAAAATGAGAATGTGTGTACTAGAGAGAATACCAAAAATATGACAACTCAGTAGAGAGAAAATGAAATGATATAAGAAAAAATACAGTCAATTTGAACTGAAGGAGTGGAGATGGGTCAAAAGGAAGAAAGGTAGTGGGACTTCTCGGATTTGATAGGATAGGATCATAGTAGTTGGCTGTAAATGCAAGCTATTCTTCAAGAAAAGAAAAAGTGACTCAAAGGTGACTCAGTGACTATCAGGGCTGCTATTCCTACCATGGGCCCAGGAAACAAAGATATATTTTCCAGAGTTCCAGAGAATGATACCTTTGCACAATACCTGGAAGAGTCCCTGGAAGAGTCCAAGGGATATCACCACTCTTCAGAGTGAAGGGATCACTCATATTCTATTGAGTTGGAAGGTAGGACCACTGTCCCAGTGAATCTGAAAAGTGGGACATGAAACAAGAGGATTATTCTTTTTTTTTTTTTTTTTTGTCTTTTTGAGACAGGGTCTCACTATGCAGTTCAGGTTGGCCTTGAGCTCATTTTTGTAGCCCAGGCTGGTCTCAAACTTGCAATGAACCTCTTACCTCAGCCTCCCAGGTGCTGGGATTACAATTGTGCACCAACATACCTGGCTGTAAAGGATTATTCTTGAGCCCTAAAGTTTACTGAAATTTGCCTAGCTGGATTCCCCCACCCCTGGTTTTTTTATGAAAAAAGTAAAACAAAATTTCATAACAAAATAATAGAATAAATAATTAATACACTGCATATTGTTATCTTTAGTTACTCAGAGTACAAGATATGGCCATAAACATCTGATGGATCTGAACTTATTTGAAGCCTATCATCTCTCTTACTTTCCAGTATCTCCATTTTAGCCACACTATCTTCTGCATCATTTCCCCCTGAGAGACATATGCCCATAATTTTTTATGAGGCACTGAGGGAATAGATGTCTCTATCTTTATATTTCTGACTGGAAATGCTGTAGGCCATACTACTGAAGATTATATGTTCTCCAGCTACCTCGGGGTGCTGTGGTTCACTGGATGAGTTGAAGAGAAAAAGTGTTAGAAGACAATGAGAAAAGAATTAGTGATCACTGAACTACTGTTTGATGGGAGAAAGCAATTGAACTATTAGCCAAAATATGAGGAACATTTCTGATCAGAATTCCACACCTCCTGTGGAGGACAACATATGTCAGAGAGGGAAGTCAGGTAAATTTTCAAGAACCTTAGAGCCAGGGCCTTTGCAAGATCTCACTTAGTTATCTGAAGTTGCACTGGAATCTTGTTTTTTAAAGAGAAATCTCAATTATTCCAGAGGCTCATAGGATTAGCTTTTCTCTTTTGGGTGATCTTTTTCTTCAGACAGTTCACGTGGGTTTGCCTTTGGTGTAGAAAGATGAATCCAGTTATAAGTCTCTGCCACTTTTACTGCAAGGGGGGTGGCAAGGATCACTGAAAAGGGCCCTTCCATTTTGGTTCTAATTGGTCTACAAGAGTCTCTTCTTTCCAGGTTTTTATGAATACTTGGCCTCCAGGGAGTTACTAGGAGGTCCCCCTGGGTTGGAAGCAGACAGGACTCTGTTCCCATATATTCGGATAGCTTATTGTATTTGGCCTACGTTAATAAAATGTTGTAAGAGTCTCATGATCTCTGGGTCTGCTACCATATCAGAAGATAAAAATGACCACTCATAGTGTCTCAAATAGGCTCAGTTTAGCCTGGTTTTGGGTAAACATAACATTTAAAAAAAATCCTACCATTTGAAAAGATTCCAGTACCAGACTGATACAAAACTTTTAAAAAATAGATGATTGTAGTTATTTTTTAAAATATATTATTTAAATTGGGAAACTTACTAATTTATTTTAAGAAGCAAGAACAAATTTAAAATTTATTTTATAATGGTAAAAAATTATAGCACAGTGTCATAAATATAGATAATTCTTTTCCAAAATTTAGCAAATAAACTCCACTAATGTATCAAATTAAAATAAAAGCTGGCCATTTGCAGAGTTGGGGTAGAGAGAACAAGTCCACATCAAGAAATAAACCAAGTCTGGGAACCAGCAACATGTGCAGGCCACCACTGGACTGGGAACAGACAGACTCCAGCCATTTCCAGCACACTGGGTGACAAGAAGTGCCAATCCCCACCCCCTCCCCAGTAAGTGATCAGTTTATTTGAAGAAACAGAGGCTGTGATGATAGCTATTAAGGTGAAATGCAATTGGATGCCTGTGGTGCTCTTGTGTTTCACCAACATTGCAGATCTGTGGCCAGTGGTCTGATCATAGGTTCAGAAGATAGTGGTGCACAGTGTGACATCTGGGGGAGGGGGAGACAGGATCTCCTTCTAAGAGCTGCAGTCATTGCTGATTCCTTATGGTCTTGTTTTGAAGTCCTATATCATTTCCACTGTTTTGTCAGGTTGGGTTTTATTGTCTTTTTGCTTTGTTTGACTATGTTAAATCCAATGGCAAGAGCAGCTATTTCAAAGATAGCAAGATATATTAATGCAGCAATTTTGGATTTGCTATTGGTTTGTTTTGAAGTCCTTTACTGCATTCATTGTTCTGTTTTTATTGCTTCTATTCTGTTCTGTTCTGTTTGATTTTTACTGCGTCAGAAGTTATCTGCAGCTATTTTGAAGATGTCAAGGGGCATTATGGTAACTATTGTTGATTTTGTAATGTTTTAAAGTTCTGTATCTCTTACACTGGTTCATTTTGATTGGTTTTATTGTTTTATCCTCTTTAAAATTAAAAAAAATTCTAGAAAAACTATGTTCAAGAAAGGTTTATTTTAGGAATGCAGTGTCTGAACCTCTGGAAATACACTAGTATAAGTCATTCCTATAAAAATTAAAAGGGAAATACTCCATTGATATAAAAATGATGAAAATTTATTTGAACAAATTAGTGTTCATCCTAAAATTTTATTTTTTGTTTTTAAATTTTTTGCCTTTTAAAAATTTATTTACATTAGACTTTATTGGTACATTTAAGATATACATAATGATCACAGTCATCATAAAGAATTTGTACCTGTGCATAAAAAACTAGTTTTTTTCCTCCATTTCTCTACCCTCTCAATCCCTCCTCCCCTCCCCATTTACAAAGCTTTGTTTCCATGTTTTCCTTCTTTTCTCATTTCTAAAATTTTAAATAAATCAAAACAGAGTAGAAAAAGAACCTAAATATAAAAAGACAATGTATCTAAAAACAGTAGCAAGTAATAGTTATAAAAGGCAAGCCAAATAAATTAAATCAGAAACTAAGTGTAGACTCACACTGTCACATATATTTAACATTGTCTTAGAAACTTTAATAGATACAGTTTGACAAGTAAAGTAATTGATATAAAAACTTAGAAAAAAGTTAGATGATCTCTTTCTGCTGGTGATATTGTATACCAATAAAATACTAGTAAAATAGATAAAGCAAATTGTAACATGATGGTATCATAAAATAAAATACTAAATTAAATAGATTTTTCAATTTTATGGCAGCAAGCCCTTATGAATAAAAAAATAAGAAAAATATGTTACTCATAATACTGAAAAAACTATAAAATAAATAGGGATAAATTGATCAAATATATGAAAAGAACCCTGTAAAATTCCTAACATTACATAGCAACAAAAGCAACAAAACACACTTTACATTACTGGGATAAATTCCAATAAATCCACTTAATCATGATATTCCAGTCTTTTTATGTATTACTCGGTTTAATTTAGCATTTTAAAAACTCATTTTTTCCTAGTGTTTTGAGAGATGTGCAAAGGTTTATTGGGTTTTAAAAAATGTTATTAGTACATGTTTCCAGCATACAACGATTACATTCATTGAGAGTAAATGGAATACATACATAACACATCTCAATTCTTTTTCCCCATGGAACTCTATCTGTTCTGTTTCCTACCATCAAATTTATTTATTTTATAAGTCTTTATCAAGTTGATTATCATAAACACAGATTAACAGCCAGACTAACAGTCAAAGAACAAATAAAACAGATTAAGATAGTTACACTAAATCAGGGAACACTTTTAGATACATTGGACATACTGGATTTTAGTAACTCTTTTCTCTTTCTTTTTCCTATTGTCTGTCTTTGATTTTGCACTTTATTACCTATTAGGTTTCTCTTGTAAGAGAAACTATGTGATATTTAAGCTTCTATGTCTGGTTAACCTCACCTAAATTTATGGTTTCAATTTGAGGGGGTTTTTTTGGGGGGGAACTGGGGCTTGAACTCAGGACTTTGTGCTTGCCAGGCAGGCGCTGTGCTGCTGAACTATATCCCCAGCTCAACTTATGGTTTCAAAGTGCATGAATTTTCCTACAAAGGACTAAAGCAAATCTGTCTTTATGGAAGGTAATACTCCATTGTGTACAAATACCACATTTCCTTTATGCATTCATCAGTTGACGGGTATGTAGGCTGCTTCTGTTATTTAGCTGTTATGAACTGTGCTGCTATAAATATGGGTGTTATTATATTAGTGTAATATGATGTCTTTATCTCTTTTGGGAAGACACCTAGCAGGTGAAATGCTGGTTCAAGTGGAATTTTATTTTTCATTTTTTGATGAATCCCCATACTGACTTGCACAGTGGATATAACAGTTATACTCAACCAACAAAGAAGAGAGTTGCTACTTCACTGAAGCCTCTCCAGCATTTGTTACTGTTTGATTTATTGATGGTAATCAGTCTTACTGGAGTCGCATGAAATCTCAGTGTTGTTTTATCTGCATTTCTTACATGACCAGAAATGCTGAACATTTCTGCATGTAGCATTTATTAGCCATTTGTTCTTCTTCATCTAAGAAGTGTCATTTCATTTCAGATGCTCAATTATTGGATCTTTAAATTTGGGGGGATCTAATTTTTTAGTTCTTTATATATATTAAAAACTAGCCCTTTCAGCAGTAGCTGACAAAGTATTTTCCTATTCTGTGGATCTTCCACTTCCATCTCTATTGACGGTTTTCTTTGCTGTGGAGATTTTTAACTTCATGCGATCCCATTTGTTGATTCTTGCTATTATTTCTTGTATAACTGAGGTTCTGTTCTGAAAGTTCTGGCCTAAACTCATGTCTTTAAGAATTTATCTATGTTGTCTTCCATCAAATTGAGTATTTTTGTTTTAATACCTAGATCTTGGATCCATTTTGGTTGTAGTTTAGTGCATCATGAGAGATATGGTCTAGATTCAGTCTTGTGAGTATGGATAGCCAGTTTTCCCACCACCATTTGTTTTTTTTTAAAGAGAATAAAACCAAACAAAATAAAACAGAATAAAGCCAATCAAAACAAAACAATGAATGCAATATAGGACTTCAAGATAAGATAATAGGAAATCAACAACGGTTACTATATCTTGTTATCTTCAAAATAACTGCCCATTCCATCAGACATAATCAAATCAAATCAAATATAATAAGACCAAGCCAAAAAAACAATGAAAATGATACAGGTCTTCAAAATAAGATAAGATAAAATTAACAACTGCTACTATGATGTCTCTTGTTACCTTCAAAATAGCTGTCCAAACCATCAGACACAAGCATGTAAAATTAACCAAATAGTACAAGAACTAAGTAGCTTCTTTGCTTCAGTTGTTATCTTTTCAGAAACTTCAGGTGTGATCTCTAATTTCTACTATCTCTGTGTCTCCTGAACTTATTCTGTATGTGATGGAGGTCTAAGATTGTATTTTGCTCTTTCATCTTGATGTTTTCCTATGTTCTTGGAATCAGCCCCTTATTGCATCCTGGGTGCTTCCTGCATTGGTTGTCTACTCAGTGTAGTGGATTGCACTAGGCACCTGGGTTCCTCTGATCCAAAGTTCCTGCAGTTCCACCACCATTTATTAAAGAGGCCATCTTTCCTCCAACAAAAGTATGTGATCTTTTTGTCAAAAATAAGGGAGCTTAGTGTGCATGCAGTTGGTTTTGCATGCTCTATGCTATTCCATTGACCCACAAGTCAGATTTAGTGCCAATACCATGCTGTTTTTAATCACTTTAGTTTTGTAGTATAACTTGAAGTCCAGGACAGTGATGCCCCCTGAGATTCCTCTGAGGATCAATGTTGCTTTTGCTACACTAGATCTCTTCCAGTTCCATTGGATTTTAAGGACTGATGCCACTAGTTCTGTGAAGAATGTTACTGGATTTTAATTTGGATTGAGATAAATGTGTATAACTGTTTCAGAAGGGTGATTATTTTGACTATAGTTGCCTCTGCATATCCAAGAACACAGAATATCTTTCAATTTTGAGTAATTTTTGATGCTCCTTTTAAGAGTCTTATACTTTTCATTGTAGAAGTCTCTCAATTCCTCACTTAGATTAATTCCTGAGGATTTCACAATAACATCAAACATTTGTTTGATCAAATATTTGTTTGATGTTATTGTGAAATCAACTCCCTAGTACTCCCTCAGTCAGTTTATTGTTAGTGTGCATAAATGTGATTGATTTTAGAGTGTTGTCTTTCTATTATGCTATAGTTCTAAATTGGATTATTAATTCTAAGAGTCTTCTGAGTACTTTTTGGAGTCTTCTACATAGATCATGTCATCTGCAAATAATGATAACTAAACTTCTTCCTTTTCTGTTCATATATTTTTATTTTTTCTTGTGTCTAATTGCCCTGGTTAATGTTTCCAGAACTATATTGAACAGAAGTGGTGACAGAGGACATCCTTGTCTTGTTCCTGATTTTAGAGGGAAAGCTTTCAACTTCTCTCCATTTATTTTATTTTATTTTATTTTATTTTTTATTTTAAGGAGAACAAAAGAGGGCAGATCTAAGCAGATCAGAACACAACAATGTAAGCAACACAGCACTTCACAACAAGACAACTTGATATTAATAGTAGCTATCATAATGTCTCTTTCTTTGAAATAGTTGAGCTTAGCTTTACACACAATAATGTCAAACATAACAAAGTAGAATAAAACAATGCAAAAGAATGGAAGTACTGCAAGGCATTCTGAACCAAATAACCAAACATGAACAATGGTTGCTATATTATCTCATTTTCCATAAAAATTTTGTTTTTACTATCATACATATTAAAATCCAATAAGATACAACATGATAGAACCAATGGTAATAGAAAAACAAGAGCATGGTAGGACTTCAGAGGAAGATGATATTAAATCAACACTGGCTGCCATATTGTCATCTTCAAAGTAACTATTCATGTGATCACATATATTAAGGTCAAACAAAACAGAATAAAACCATTCCAAACAATGAATAAAAACATAAGACGTCAAAGCAGTATAATGGTGAACCATGATTTCTATAAAATCTTCTGTACTCTTACCATTTCTTACACTATGGAGACTACATGGTATTTATACATGTGAGTTTGATTTATTTCACTTATGAGTATAGATTCAAGATGCATTCATTTATTTATAAATATCTCAATGTGATCATTCTTTATAGCTGAGTAGTACTCCATTGTATAAAAGTACCACAATTTTTTTATCCATTCCTCGGTTGACGGGCACTTAGGTTGTTTCCAAGATCTGGTTATTACAAATTGTGCTGCTATAAACATGGGTGCTCATATATCACTGTGGTAAGATGTTTTCGGATCTTCTGGGAATATGCCTAAGAGTAGAATAGCTGGGTCAAATGGGACCTCCAACCCCAGCTTTTTGAGGAATCTCCAGATTGACCTCCACAGTGGTTGCACCAGTCTACACTCCCACCAAAAGTGCAGAAGAGTTCCTTTTTCCCCACAGCCTCTCCAGCATTTGTTGTTGGTAGTTTTGTTGATCCAGGCCATTCTTTCTGGAGTGAGATGGTATCTCAGTGTGGTTTTAATTTGCATTTCTCTAATGACCAATGATGATAAACATTTTTTCATGTATTTATTTGTTATTCGTATTTCTTCATCTGAGAACTGTGTGTTCATCTTGGATGCCCTTTTTTGGGTTGGGTCTTTGAATTTCAGGGGTCTAATTTTTTTTTAATTCTTTATAGATTCTAGACAAAAGTCCTTTGTCTGAGGGACAGTTCATTAAGATTTTTTTCCCAGTTTGTAGGTTTTCTTTTCACTCTGCTGGAGATTTCTTTGGACATGCAGAAACTCTTTAATAAGATGTGATCCCAGTTATTGATTCTGGGAAGTATTTCCTGTGCAGTTTGGTTCTTGTTCATGAATTCTCTACCTACCCCTATGTCTTCAAGATTTTTACCTACTTTGTCTTGCAACAGATTTAGTGTTTCTGTTTTAACATTTAGATCTTTGATCCACTTGGATTTTTGTTTAGTACATGGTGATAGGCATGGGTCTAATTTTAGTTTTCGGCATATGGATAGCCAGTTTTCCAGCACCATTTATTAAAGAGACTGTCATTCTTCCAGTGAATATGCTTGGCCCCTTTATCAAAGATAAGGTGGTTGAGTGTGTTCATAGTTATATCTTCTAGTCTATTCCAATGATCTTCAGATCTGTTTTTATTCCAGTACCTTGTTGATTTTATTACGATAGCTTTGTAGTATAACTTCAAGTCAGGGATTGTGATGCCTCCTGCCTTGGCTTTGCTGCTTAGAATTGCCTTTCCTATTCTAGGTCTCTTCTGGTTCCAGATGAATTTTAGGAGTGATTTCTCTAGATATATGAGGTACGTTAGTGGTATTTTCATTGGGATTGCATTAAATGTGGATAACAATTTTGGGAGAATGGCCATTTTTACAATATTTATTCTTTCTATCCATGAACAAGGGATGTATTTCCATTTTCTGAGGTCTTGTTCGATTTCTTTTTTCAGGGTATTATAGTTTTCCCTGTACAACTCTTTTACATCTTTCATTAGATTAATTCCTAAGTATTTCATTTTTTTTTTGATGCTAGAGTGAAGGGTGTAGCTTCTCTTATTTCTCTCTCAGTGATTTTGTTGTTAGTGTACAAGAATGCTATTGATTTTTGAGTATTAACTTTGTATCCAGCTACATTGCTCAATTTATTTATTATATCTAGGAGACTTTCAATGGAGGTTTGGGGGTCTTCTATGTAGAGTATCATATCATCTGCAAATAATGATAATTTAACTTCTTCTTTTCCTATCTTTACTCCTTTTATTTCTCTCTCTTATCTAATTGCTTTGGCTAGTATTTCCAGTACTATATTGAATAGGAGTGGTGATAAGGGACATCCTTGTCTTGTGCCTGATTTCAATGTAAAGGCTTTCAGTTTTTGGCCATTTAATATGACCCTGGCTGTTGGTTTGTCATAGATGGCCTTTATCATATTGAGGTAAAGACCATCTATTCCAATTCTCTGCAAGGTTCTTATCATGAATGGGTGTTGTATCTTATCAAAAGCTTTTTCTGCATCTATTGAAATGATCATGTGATTCTTGCTTTTGGCTCTATTGATATGGTGGATTACATTTATTGATTTATGTAATGTTGAACCATCCCTGCATGCCTGGGATGAATCCCACTTGGTCATAGTGTATAATCTTCTTGATGATTTGCTGCATCCTGTTTGCCAATATTTTATTGAGAATTTTTGCATCTATGTTCATTGGGGAGATTGGTCTGTAGTTCTCTTTTTTAGTTGGGTCTTTCTCAGGTTTTGGTAGTAGAGTGATATATGCTTCCAGTAATGACTTAGGGCGAATTGCTTCCCTTTCAATTTCATTAAAGATTTTGAGAAGTGTAGGCATTAAGTCTTCTTTGTATTTCTTGTAGAATTCCCCAATGAATCTGTCTGGGCCTGGGCTCTTCTTTGTTGGTAGGGACTTGATTACATTTTCAATTTCATTCATAGAAATTGGCTTATTCAGCAGTTTTACATCTTCTTGACCCAGCTTTGGTGGTTCGTATGTTTCTAGGAATCTGTCTATTTCTTCTGTGTTATCGAACCTATGAGAGTAGAGGTTTTCGAAATAGTTGTTGATGATCTTCTGTATTTCCACAGGGTCGGTAGTGATTTCTCCTTTTTCATTCTGTATTGTATGAATTTGAGTCTTTTCTTTCCTTTTAAAATTAGATTGGCTAGGGGCTTGTCAATTTTATTTATTCTTTCAAAGAACCAACTGTTTGACTCATTGATTCTTTGAATTGTTTTCTTAGTCTCTATTGCATTAATTTCTGCTCTGATCTTTATAATTTCCTCCCTCCTTTTGGCTTTGGGCTTGGCTTGCTCTTCTTTTTCTAGCTGTTTGAGGTGTAATATCAGGTTGCTTATTTGTGTTCATTCTGTTTTCCTAATGTGGGAACACTGTGCAATAAATTTTCCTCTGAGGACCTCTTTCATTGCATCCCACAGGTTCTGGTAAATTGTATTTGTAGTTTCGTTTGCTTGTAGATATTGTTTAATTTCTTCTTTAATTTCCTCTGTGACCCACTGATTGGTCAAGAGTGTATTATTTAATTTCCATGTGTTTGTGTGGTTTTTGCAGTTACTTTTATCGTTAACTTCCAGTTTCATGGTGCTATGATCCAATAAAATGCATGGGATAATTTCAATTCTTTTGCATTTACTTAAATATGTTCTGTGGGTTAGTATATGGTCTATTTTAGAGAATGCCCCACGTACTGGTGAGAAGAATGTATATTCTGATGTTGTTGGATAGGACACTCTGTATACATCTATCAAATCCATTTGTTCACAGGTGTGATTCAGTTCTGTTATTTCTTTGCTGACTTTCTGTCTAGTTGATCTATCCCTTTGTGTCAATGGTGTGTTAAGGTCCCCTGTTATAATTGTATTATTGCCTATTTGATTTTTCATTTCTGTTAATACTTGCTTTGTGTAGTTGGGTGCTCTGGAGTTTGGTGCATATATATTTAAGATTGTTATCTCTTCCTCTTGCAATTTTCCCCTAACTAGTATGTAGTGACTTTCTTTATCTCTTTGGATGATTCTTGGTTTGAAGTTCACATGGTCTGCAAACACAATAGCTACCCCCACTTTTTTTTAGTTCCTGTTGCATGGAGCATTGTTTTCCATCCTTTGACTTTCAGTCTATGAGTTTCCTTTTGGGTTAGATGGGTTTCTTATAGACAGCATATGGTTGGACATTGTTTCTTGATCCATTCTGCCAGTCTGTTTCTTTTAATTGGTGAATTGAGGCCATTTACATTAATGGTTATCACTGTCATATACTGGTTTATTGTTGACATGTTATCTTTCTGATGTTGTATCTTAGCTTTCCATTCTGTTTAATTGTCTGTCTTGCTTAGTGGTTTTTTCCTATGTGTATCTAGAATGTCTTTCAGTATTCTTTGTAGGTTTGGTTTGCTGATCATGAAGTTCTTCAGCTGTTCTTTGTCATGGAAGTATCTTATTTCTCCATCCATTTTGAAGGACAGTTTTTCAGGGTACAGAAATCTGGATTGGAAGTCGTTTTCCTTTAGGATCTGAAATATTTCACTCCATGCTCTTCTTGACTTCATTGTTTGTGTTGAGAAGTCTGCTGTGATTCTGATAGGTTTTCCTTTATAGGTGACCTGTCTTTTCTCTCTAATAGCTTTTAATATTCTGTTCTTATGTTGGATTTCTGGGATGGTGATTATTATATGTCTGGGTGTAGTTTTGTTTTGGTTATGGCTATTTGGAGTTCTATATACCTCGCTAATCCATATGTCAGTTTACATACTCATGTTTGGGAAGTTTTCAGCTATTACTTCTATAAATAGCTTCTTGATATCACTTGTGTTTCCCCCTTCTTTTTCTTTTATACCTATTAATCTTATTTTTTTTTGCATCATCTTGCAGCTGTTGAATTGTTATTTCTTGATTTCTTGTTATTGTTACAAGATCTTTCCTTTTCTGTTCACTCGCTGCAATCTTATCTTCGAGGTCTGAGATTCTATCTTCACTTTTGTTGAGGTGGTTTTTGCAACTTTCATTAGAGTTTTTGATTTCCTGTATATCTCTTTGAATCTGCTTAATTCATTCTGTTTGTCTCTTAAACTGTTCATTCAGGGATTCTATCATTTTGCTTTCTCTAAATTTTTAGCTGTGTCTTCACTGGATACATTCAGTATTTCTTTCACTACTTTTATCATTCCTTCTTTTACCTGGGAGAATATTTCTGATCTGAGTTCCCTCATAGCTTCCCATACTTGCTTCTTTTTTTCAGTTGATATCATTTCATGCATTTCAGGTGTATGTGTAGTATTTTCTTCTATGTACATGGCTCATAGATTTTCTTGGGATGGGCTGGAGGTTTGAGATTGCATTTTGGTCTTTCATTTTGTCATTTTCCTATATTTCCATGTTTCCAGCGATTTTCCAAAGCTTTCCCTAGAGGCAAGGCGCTGGCTTGGCTCCCCCTTCTGTGGGCCTGGCTCTCCTGGTTGAATGAAGGTCACTGGGCGCAGTCCACTCAAGCCCACAGAACCTCTGGAGCCTAGTCCAATGGCCTAAGGGAGCTGGGCAGGCACACAGCTGCTGGGATTGATAGTCCCAAACTTTTCCAGGCCTGCCCTGGTGAGCTGCAACTCACTTTATGGTGTGGCACCAGCTTGTCTCCCTCTTCAGTGGTCCTGGCTCCCCTGGTTGAATGAAGGTTGCTGGGCAAAGTCCACTCAAGCCCATGGAACCTCTGAAGCCTAGTCCAGTGAGCTAAGGGGGCTGGGCAAGCACCCAGCTACAGGGATGGATGGTCCCAAACTTTCCTGGCCTGCCCTGGTGAGCTGCAACTCACCTCGTGGTGCCAACTTCTCTCCATTTAGTATGATGTTAGCCTTTGGTTTTTCATAGTTGGCTTCTATTACATTGAAATAAAGACCTTCTATTTCTGTTTTATTCAGGGTTTTAATCATGAATGGATGCTGAGTCTTGTCAAATGCTTCTTTTGCAGCTATTAGTTTATGTGGAAAATTACATTTTTTGGTTTGTAAATGTTGAACCATCCCTACACCCCTAGAATGAATTCTATTTGGTCATGAGTATGATCTGTTCTGTGATTTGCTTCATTCTATTTTCTGGTATCTTGTGGAAGACTTTTGCATCTTTATTGATTAAGGAGATTAGCCTGTAGTTCTCTTTTTTAGTTGGTTCCTTTTCTGGTTTTTGAATCAGGTTAATATTTCCTTCCAGGAGTGACTTTGGGAGTGCTGCTTTCTTTCCACTTTTATTAAAGTGTTTGAGGAGTGTTAGATTTTCTGTAAAGGTTTTGTAGAATTCACAATGAATCCATAAAGACCTTGGCTTTCCTTAGTTGGTAGATCTTTTAAGTTAGTCTTTCAATTCCATTGGCTGATGTTGGGGTATTTATAGTTTTTTATATATTTTGGTTCAGCTTTGGTAGTTTAAATGTATCTAGGAATGTATCCATTTCTTTACATTTTCTCTTTTGTTAGAGTATGAATTCTCAAGGGAGTTACCAATGATTTTCTAGAGTTTGGCAGAGTCTGTTGTGATTTTTCCTTTTTCCTTTCTAATTGCATGGATTTGAATCTTTTCTTTCCTTGTTTTGGTAAGACTGGTGAAGAATTTGTTTATTTTGTTTATACTTTCAAAAGAAGCCACTCACCAATTCATTGATTCTCTATATTGTTTTTTTATTACCCACTTCATTGATTTGTTTCTAATCTTTACTAGCTTTGGATTTGGATTCTTTTTGTTTTCTAGAGCCTTGTGGTTCATAATTAGGTTATTTATTTGAGTGTTCTCTCTTTTTCTCATGCAGAAATTCACTGCTTCTAACTTTTATCTTAAGATTGCTTTCATTGTGTCCCATAGATTCAGGAATGTTACACTGGCATTGTTGTTTGAATGTCTCAACTGTCTAATTTCTTCCTTTATTTCACCCATGACTCATTGCTTTTTCAAGAGTGTATTGTTTAATTTCTATGTGTTTGCACTGTACTTGTGCTTTCTTTTACATTAATTTCTAATTTCATTACACTAAATTTGGTAATATGGATGGGATAGATTCAGTTATTTTGCATTCATTTAAACATGTGCTAATCTAATCTAGTATTTTGTCTGTTTTGGAGATATTCCCATGGGATGCTAGAAGAATGTGTGTTCAAATAAACACCAACACTATTATAATAGAATATCTCAATATGTTAGTGTTCCAAATGGACAAAGAATATCAACAAAGAAATAATTCAACCAAGAAATACCAGATTTGATAGGTTCATTCATTTGAAGATTTGGTTCTTTTTTACTTATGGCATTACTGGCCTCATTGACTCATTCTAGGATATCCTTGGGAATTTTTGACAATGTTGGTGTGGTGATTATGAATTTCTTGAGGTGCTCCTGAATATGGAATTATCTTATTTCTTCATAAATTTTGAAGTAAAATTTTGCAGAATACATAAGACAGGGTTGGAGATTGTTACTATGTTTTAGAACTTGAAACACTTCACTCCAATCCCTCTTGACCTTTAAGGTTTGTGTCAAGAAGTCTGCTATAATTCCAATGGATTTACCTTTATATGTAATTTGTTGTCTTTCTCTAACAGCTTTGAAGAGTTTGTCCCTGGGGTGGAATTCTGGTGCTCTGAGTATAATGCAGCACACAGAAGTCTTCATTTGGTCATGCCTATTTGGAGTTCTGTATATGTAACTTATCTATATGTTACTTGCTTTGTATTTGGAGATTTTTTTTCTCCCTTTATTTTTGCGAATAGGTTTTTATGCTATTTATGTTGTCTTCTGATTTTTCACTTATTCCAGTTAATTTTAGATTAATCTTAAGTTTTCTCACAGCTATGGCATGAATTTTTCATATTCTCTTATTGGTTCCAAGGTGTCTTTGAGTAGTTGAGCTTTAGAGGCATATTGTCTTCTGGTTCTGATATTCTATCACCACATTGGTTACTTCTACTCTTCATAATTTCAATGTAATTTTTAATCTCTTGTATCTCTTATTGAAATATCTTCATATACTCTAATTCTTGCTAAACTGATTCACATTTTGTACCATTCTGTTTAGTTCACCTAAACCTCACAACATTTTAATTCATGTCTTCTAAAATCTTGTGAATCATTTGGGTTGTTGCTTGTATTATCTGCTTAGTTATATCTACTGTATATCTCTTTGATCTGTTTTCCAATTTCTGAAATCCTTTTGAATAATTTGGGTGTGTGGTTTATGCTATTCTGCCCCTTCATGTTCCCTCCATTGGCTTTGAGGGAGTTTTAGGAGGCTTTTTTTGGCCTTATTTTCTAATGTTTCTATTGGGATTTTTTGTTTGTATGTTTGGGTTTTTTGTTTGTTTTGTTTTGTTTTGTTTTGACTGAAGTTTGTGGATATATTGTGGAACAATTTTGTTGATAAAATATAAATCCCTTTATGTACTTTTCAGTGATTCACTTTGGATGTGGCTAACTACAATTCTTTGCCTCAGTTCCAAAACCAGACCACGTTGGTTAATTTGGGAGGGGAAAACACAGCATAATTAGCCTAACAACTGAGTTCTGTAGTATTGTTAATGTAAAAAAAAAAAAACCCAAAAAACTTGGCTTCCAGAGCAATAGAAACAATTATATGACCCTGGTAATATCAATCAGGTCAGGTACAGTAGTATTGTCTGAGATAAATTGGATATTAACATGCCATAAAAACCAATTATGGGCCCTTCACCTCAATGCCATTAGGGGAATCTTGATAAGACATTTTGGGGGGAAGAACCCACCCATCACTTCTCTGCCAAGGAGGAAACTTGGTAAGCCATGTGGGAGGAAAAAAACTCTGCTCATCACTTCTCTACAATCCTAGGACTCATGGCTTGGAGGAATCTATGTGCCTGGCCCATTTTTCTATACTGTAGGATGGGTTGCCAGCACAAGAAGCACCCAGGAATTGGCAACCAGCTCATCTGGACAAACCCAGGATTAATCTACTCTAACAAGAAGAAACATGTTGCATGCAAACCCCTAATTTACGATTGCTTCTGTTTTATGACTATAGACTTTCTTCCTTGATTGTTGAAGCCTTCATGACCTCATAACTCTTACATTCTGCATGCACATAAAACCAGCACCATGTAGGTGACTAAGGTTTCCACTAGCTGAAGCAATAAATGAGCCCCTCTGAATCTTGCTAGTTGGAGAGGCCTTTGAGTGCCTGGATAGCTGAACATGGTTAACTGAATCCTCATGAACCAATTCATATTCACTGGACCGCTTCTCAAAGTTAAGTCTTTGAATTTTGCAATTTGAGCATGTTAAGGGTGGAACCCTATTGTTTCTTGTATTGCCCCCAAGTCATCTTTTCCATTGTCCTTTTCCAAACTACTTGGCATTTTAATGATAATTGCTTCAGCAATCAAGTTCTCTGCATTGTCTTTGCAGGTCACAACTTTACCAGAGCTTCTGTTTTGACTAAAATCAGAATACTTTTAATGATTCTACTTCCCTTCTTGTTCTCCTACAGAAGCAACAAAAAATTTTCTCAAAGCACAGATTTTATAAGATATATTATTTACTGTGATTAAGTAAAAAGATTGTGGTGGATTAACTAATGGTCAAATTGGAATGCCCAACTAAACTGAGGCAGCATGTTTCTGGGCATGGGAAGCTCACCTGAGGATTGTTATCAAAATGACATAAAAGAACAAGAAGCGGGGCTGGGGATTTATCTAAGCTGCATAAGCGCCTGCCTTGCAAGTGCGCAGTCATGAGTTCAATCCCTGGTACCAAAAAAAAAAAGAAGAAGAACAAGAAGGGAAGACTGTATGCTGTCAATATTCCTGGAGAAGTTTGCTGAAAATGGTTTTGCTGATACAAATTCATCTGTTCTTGTCAGAGGATGAGTTTGTGTCCTAACTACCACCAGCTAGCTATGGTCTTTGCCTTGAGCATTGCTTTCTGGCTCCAGTGCAGATCCCTCAGCCTGCTAGCACAGATCCTTCACCCCACCATTGCAGATTTTTCTATTTTCCATCACTGACCTTTGCATCTTCATCATTCAGATTCTTTTTTTTTTTTTTAAACAGAACTTTGCTGGGAAGTTCAGGTTGGCCTTGAACTCATTGAATTCCTCTTGCCTTAGCCTCCCAAATGCTGGGATTACAGCCAAGTGCTGGGATTACAAGTGTGTTTCACCACACTGGGATCCCATAAAGATTCTTGAAATAGTCTTGTACAGGAATTTACCATAGCTTTAAAGCCCTTGGCTGGATCCTTTGGTTTTTCTGTGTGGAGACTGATGCTTTGCACTCTTATACATCTGACTCTAGTAAGCATCAATTAATACAGAGGTTAAGCTTAGCTAAAACTCAACCTTTCTTTTCTTCCTCAATGGAACTCCTAAGGATACTTTCTGAAAAAAAAAAAAAGGAATTAATAAATTTGTCTTTGTAGTCCTCTAAAAATTATTGCCAAGTGTTGTTTTCATTAGAAAAACAACTTTCAGTGAACTATAACCCTAACAGCATTAATAGCATTTTTTGCTGCCTCTGTGCTCATAAACTTTTCTTGGGTATTCAAAAGCAAAAGACCTCTCATCATCCATCTTCAGTTACTGCTCTGTAAGTTCAAGAACATCAATGAGTGCTACAGTGCATCAGTTTGGTTATTAAATCAGAGCTATACTTCAGCTTCCACACAGGAAGGAATAACTGCTCCTAGGGACCCCCTCCCCCACACTGTAAGCAACTAAACCAGCCAGCAAGGAACAGGACCATGACCTCTGAAGGAAGGCAAACAGTCTACATGGGCATTGTGATAGCCTTGGCTTTCTGTCCAGGGGTAATTTCTTACTAGAGTATAGGATAAAAAGATAAGAACCAGAAATTAAAAAGAGAAGACATAAATTGAAGTTAAGGAATACTAAGACAGTTACAATTTGTGGGACAGTAAATAGAGTAGCTGAAAAAAACTGTAGAAACTTGCAAAGGTGTTCCCCTTCCTTTAACTGTAAGAATAAAAGCCAGGCTGTATATGTGAAGTGTGAAACACCAAAAGGCTGAGCAAAAACAAAGCTTCTAAGGAAAGAACATTTACAGATCTGCTGTAACACAGAACATTGCTAATGCTCACAAAATCCTGGGAATCATCCTAATACCTATCAGATGGAATGGGAAAACCTCTTAAATAAATAGATAATTCAATAGAAATCACAGAGATTCTCTCTTTAATAGTGAAGCTAAGCTAGTTCAACACTAAAGGCTACCTATACTCACCTTGAAACACTTAAAAATCATACCTCAGAAGGATGAAGTTGATCCAAAAGTTGCTTTCCAGAACAAAGCTGAACACTCATAAATAATAGTACTTTTTAAAAAACACTTTTAAGGAAATATTGTAATTTTAAGGACTGGTTTTTAGCTCATGCTAGAGTGCTTGCCAGCATGCATGAAGCACTGGCTTTGATCCATGGAACTGCAAACTAACTAAATAAATAAAATAATAAATAAAACAACAGAATATTACAAAAAAGGTATGGAGGCAGAAATCAAAGTTCAAGGAGATCAAGGCTGTTAGAAATGGTGACGAACTGGAGTGTAGCAGTGCACAGAGAGACAGACTTCTGGAGCTCCACAGAGGGCGTTTCTCCAACATTTGACTCTGTACTACTTTGCACAGCAGTGAGAGGAATCTTGAACATAGATCATAGGAAACAGTGAGTAGACAGTTACTGGCATTCACAGAACAGTTTGTATCTCAACCAGTCAGAATGTAGCAACCTTGTTTAGCACAGGACATTTTGTTCATCCCTCAAAAAAGACAGAGACAAACAGCCCCAAATAAAGTCTTCAAACCTATTATAACAAGCCTCAAATAGATCAAGCTGATTCTCACAAATATTTAACTGAGTATCAGGATAAAATTCAACAATCTTTTAAAAGATACAACATAATTCAATACTCCACAATGTAAAATTCATAATGTCCAGCATCTAATAACTATTATTATGTATAAAAAAGCCAAAAAATTGATCCATGATTAGGAGAAAAATCAGTCAGTATAAACAAGACCAGCGCCAGGCATGGTGGCACATGCCTGCATTCTCAACATTTGGGAGGGTGAAGCAGGAGGCTTGCCACAAGTTGGAAGCCACCATCAGCTACATAGTGAATTCAAGCTCAGCCTGGACAACATAGTGAGACCTTGTCTCAAAAGAGACACAAAGACACAGAGACAGAGAGAGAGAGAGAGGATTAGAAATAATGGGATGGAACTGGCAGGCAAAGTGATTGACAGCTATTATAAATTTCAAAACATGCTCATGGGGTTAAAGGAAATCAGGAATGTAAGAAAGAGAAAAATGGAAGACACAAAAATATGCTAATGGATTTTTTTTACCCTTAAAATACTATTGCACAAACTGCCATGTTCTATGTGCTCTTGACCCGTACATATTTTAGGAAGTGACAATATAAATAGAAAGCATAACCAGGAAATCACATGATATACTGTCAATGAATACAAACAACTCTCTGAATTTGTATTCATACCCATCACATAGTCCCAGTGGCTGAAAAGGAAGATTCTGGTGTGGAGGGTGATTGAGTGATTTGTACTCAATCTAGGGCATCGCAAAATATTAAAGAGAGGAGGCAAGTAGATTAAGAGTTTAATAAGTGGGGAGGGCATGGAGGGAGTCACCACAGAGAAGACTATGGTGATTCTCCCTGCAGACAAAGGGCAGGTTCTGCCTGAGATAGCCTCTGATGGGAGTAGGGCTCTAGTGGCTGGTGTGAGCTGATTTATTTTGTGAGAGTACAGGGGATTGGGTAAACTTTTATATGCCTGAGCTTTGGCAGACTTTGGGAGGGAGAAGCCATAGGGGCTTCTGGGAAGAAGGAGGTGTGCATTATCATGGTACAGCTTTGAACCACTGCCATGATGATTGTGCTGTCTCTCAGGCAGACAGACCTAACATTCCCATCTCTTTGGTGTTAGGGAGTGCTGTGGAGCCTCTCTGGCTACTTACTGCTGGGGGGGCGTTGTTGGGGCCTAGGGTAGAAGAAAATGGGACTGAGGGATCCGTTTCATCTGAGCTTGTGAGGTAGTGATGTTGCTCAGTAGTAGGATTTCTTTGGTAGTGAATGCCTGTATTCTGGCTTGGATAAATTGCAAGAGGAGCCTAAAGGCACAGGGAGCAACAAGCAAAAAAATTAGTATGGTAATTATGGGACCCATAATGGGCATTAGAATGGGAACCCAAGACCCTAGGGAATCTCACCATGAAGACCAAGGGGTGGCTCCTGGAAAATATTGTCTCCCTCGTATATCAGTTTTTGTACCTGCTTTTTTACTATACCTGATTAGTTGACAAAGTAGCAGGATTCTTCTCCCAACATGGCATAATATCTCCCTTTTTCTGCTGTAAGAATACTGAGTGTCCTTCCTTGTTGGAGAACTACTGTGACCAGTGAGTTTATTTGATCTTGGAGTGAATTTTGGGAGCCTGATTTTGTCACTGTTTTTAAGTCATGTGATATCTGATAGTAATATGTGAGGCTGGTTTTTTAATCTCCTTGCTCCCAGACCAAAGGCAGAAAATATACTTATCCCAGTTACTATAGGTGCTATGGTCACTCTATGTATGACAGTGTGATGAGGTAGGCCTTGTAGATGTTGGTGTAGAATTTGTGAATGACTGTGTAAAGTGACCTGTGGTATTATTATAGCCACTGTGTATGATCCCTGCTGTAGGGAGGGAAGACATGTGTTGGCCCTATGTCCATAGACAAAAACTATTCTGTTGAGGGACAGGTAGGTTGGCCTTTTTGTGTATGGTTAGGTGAAGGAATAGATTGAGGCAGAGGAGGAAACCTATCATGTTGACTAAGGCAATTGAAGAATGTAAACAGTAAGATTATTAATATGAAAAGTGTGATAACTGTAAGCTTTGGAGAATGGTGTATTTTTTTTTGGAGTAGAGCGTTACAGCACCTGTGAGGAAGAGAAGTGTAGAGCCATGTATAAGCCAAAAGCAGGTAGGACAGCAAAGCATTAGCATTTGTGTTGCATTAATCAGAGGTGGGTGGGAGCTATTGGAAGTGAGGTCTATAAAGTCCCTTTAATGTATTTGGGATCAAGATTACCAGGCAGCAGATAGTATCTCTTCATCTGGGTGATGTGAAATCAGCATGGGAATCTCTACATTTACTGCAGTTGGAGTACCAAGGAATGCCAGGTGAGGTCCATTTTACTTAGGTAGAAGAGTTGAAGTTGAACCTGTGGGCTTAGGAATTTTAATATAGATCAAGTTTCCTGGAGATAAAGGAGGATCTGGTGTGTGTCCTTTGGAGGGCTGAGAGAGGCAAAGATCTACATATTGTTGAAGAAGGTGTTGGAGGACATGGAGAACCAGAATATAGTCAGCTAAGGGAGGAAGATTAGAAGGTGAAGGCAAGTTTTGTAAGACAAATGGTCTACTGTACATAAGCTGAAGGGGACTTAGCTGACTAGGTGATCTGGGGACAACTCAAAGTTTTGTAGGGGCTAGAAGTAGGAGTAGAGAGGAAGAATCATGTATATGTGGGAAGGAAGTATGAGTTAATTGGAGAACATCTATGTGGTAGTAGAATTTTTATCAAAAAGAGGTACAGGACACATTGGGATAATAAGACAGCTGTGTGGAAGGAAAGGGTTTGGAATCTGCAGGGAGTAGGTTTTGTCTGCAGAGGTCATGTACATTGGCTGTCAATTTCCATAATGGAGACTGCAGATCTGGAACATCAGCCTTAAAACTCAGGAGGAACATTATGGGTGGCTTACATGTCAACAAGGAAAGAGAAGGTTTTACCTGAGATGTCCAGCGAGACTTGGGGCTCTGAGAGAGATACCTGGGTGAGACCATGGGCCCTGAGCCCCATCAATCTTCTTCAGCAGTGGCGATGTGGAGCAGATCAGCCTTTGATGAGTCCAAGGTGGCAGTGTCTTAGCCTGTGAGGCATGAAGGTGATGACTTACCCACTCTCTGGCAGACAGGGCAGTCACACTTCCAGTGGCCCTCTTGGTTGTAGATGGGACAAGTTCACTGTTGTGGCTACAGGCCAGGGCAGGCTCATGTCCAGTGTCATTTTTTGCCGCACTTGAAGCATGATGGGTTAGATTTTTTTTTTCTCCAGTCTGTGTTTTATCTCAACCCAGAGTGCTGCTCACTGCAGCTGTAGCTGCTGTGGCCATACATTGGCCTTAGAGTTTCAGCCCAGAATGCAACCTTTTTATGGCCACCCTGGAATGTAACCTTTTTTTAAAAATTTATTTAAAGAGAAACAAAAGCATATAAAGGGTAGAGATAATACAGAATTTAAAAAAAAAAGATAAACAATAAGAAATCACTAGTTAATAAATTACGTATTGTCCTCTTATAAATAGTTGTTCAAGTTACAAAATTAAAGCATACAAAGTAGATAGTCAAACAGTGAGAGTGTGAACAGCTACACCTGTATGAATCTCTACACGTATTTCCATCCTTTCTGTATTAGAGGGAAAAACAAAACTTAGCAAGACAAAACAAAACAAATTCCTATAAAAACATGAAAGCAAAAAGTTGTATAAAACCATAGTACAAGGTGATCTACAATGATTACTGTGTTGTTTCTTATTATCTTCAATACAATGTCTATATCATCAGGCATAATTGAATATAGCAGCATAATTGAGTAAAGGAGTAAATAATAATAGTAGTAAAAATAAAACATTGTAGACAGTATAAAACTTCAAAGGCAGGTAATAATCAAATGAGAGTGGATATTCTAGTGGATCTTGTCATCTTAAGTGCAGTTGCCTATACTCTCAGACTTGATACTATCAATCATAACAGCTTTGAATAAAATCTATCAATACAAAACAGCGATCCAACAAACCAGATTCAGTTACAATCAGTCATGGTAAAACAGTGTAGGTTTTACAGAGCTTTAGATTAAGTTAATAGGAAATTAAGGATGATTACCATACTATATCCTGTTATTTTCAGGATTACTGTCTGTGCCCTCAAATCTAGTACAGGTAGAATAACTGGAACAGAATATAATCCATCTAAGCAGAGTAGTGTGAGTAATGTGGGTTTTAAATCCTGGTGCACTATTAACAATATAGTGTATCAAGGCCATCTATGTTAGTGATTCTAGTTATCCTTCTCTGCCTCATTTCTGCTATGCTATTTTTCTGCCTTTGTTTGTCTAGTTTTCTCTTTCATTCTACTGCCTGCCCCACTCATTGAAGCCTTTCTGCCACTGTTCCTAAAATCCTGGTATTTTTTTCCCTCTCTCTCTAGAATGTCCTTCAGCATTCTCTGTAGGGTTGGATTGTTGGTCACAAACTCGCCCAGTTCCTCTTTGTCATGGAAGCATCTTGTTTCTCCATTAATTTCTAGTGACAGTTTTGCAGGGTACATCAATCTGGGCTGGAGGCCACCTTCCTTCAGGACTTGGAATACTTTGCTCCAAGCTCTTGATCTGATGGTCTGTGTTGAGAAGTCAGCTGGAATCCTGATGGGCTTACCTTTATAGGTAATCTGTTTCTTTTCTCTGATGGCTTTTAATATTCTGTTTTTATATTGAATTTCTGGTATCTTGATTATTATATGTCTGGGTGTAGCTCTGTTTTGGTTGTAGGTGGCTGGAGTTCTGTATGCCTCACACAACCGAATGTCATTTTCTTTTCCCATGCTTGGGAAGTTTTCCTTAATTATTTC